>DWRA01001014.1:0-19328 GCA_018250295.1 Spathilepia clonius | reverse complement strand
ACTAAGTTGGAATGCCTCGATAAGTAAGTCTCCCTTACCACACCCTTCAAACCAGAAGACAGCAGCGCTCAACACTGATGTTATTAGGCAGAAATAAGCGTGGCGGTGGTGCCGCCGGAGTCGGACCACAATGGGTTCTACCACCTTAAAAGTGGATACCTACTTAAAGCAGATGGAGTTCTTATTACAACGTGTCTTAAAAATATATATTTTACTTTTATTTCACTCACTGTAAGATTCTTACCTGTTAGGGATTTTAAACTTCTGATAATTTGTATTATAATTAAAATTGTACAGCCAATATGTTTCGACCACCAAACCCATTTCTATCGTGAAATAATTCTGCGTTTTGGTGGAAGGGTATGGACACCGGGTGACCTATGTACATATGTCGGTACAAGGATGTCATCTTAGTCCTCAGGAGTGGCAACGCATCTGTTATCGGTTTTGTGTAGAACCTGTTTTATGTGAATTTAATAGTAGATGTCCATGAACGGTAGTAACCACCGGATTGTTTGCTTGTTTGTGATTTTTTATTATGTAGTAATATGTTACGTAACGAGCCTGCATTTCTCCTGCTGATGTGCTAGCCGCAGCCGGCTGTAGATATGTACAGCTATAATTAATTGCAAATAGAATGCAAAACCTACTTGAGGTCAGCTAGACAAGCATAGCCACTAATCATCGTTGACTCATTACTGTCTCACTGCTGGGCACGAGTCTCCTCTTAGAGTGAGAGGGGTTAGGCCGTAGTCCACCGCGCTGGTCAAGTGCGAATTGGTAGACTTCACTCACATTTTGTAAGAACTTTTTTTTCAAAGAACTCTTAAGTGGGGTTTCCTAACGATGTTTACCTTCACCGTTATAGCAAGTGATAATTTATAATACGCACATAACTTCGAAAGATCAGAGGTTCGCTCCTGTGGTTTGAACCTCGAACTCCTCGACTGAGATGATTCAACCACTAGGCTATCACTGCTTTTTGTAGCCAGTAATACCTATCCCTAAGAATTAAGTTGGAATACCGGACACCTATATAGAGACATAGATATACAAAAGAGGGGCCTGATGACGCCTTTCAAACTAGAACACAGCCGTGTGAAGCCACAAGAGGCACGGTGGTGGTGTCACCGGAGTTTTTTAACGCTTTTTGATTTTTGATCCGAAATTGTATTCCATTATTTTGTTTGAGGACCCTTAAAGTAAACTTAACGCATTTTTGCTTGGCCGAATTTTATTATTTACTTGCTGTTAACCCTGACTTTCTACACGCTAACCATAATCCTTTCTTAGTGGTTGCTTACATCTCATTGTTCAAATTTCACGGTTCTCCATTAGTTTAGCGATGCGATGCCATATGTATGTGCGTATAGTTTTGCTTTTGATTATACCTATAGGTAGATCATTCTAACTAGATACACCAAGTTCGACCCTTGCGCGTGTCGCGATTTTTCAGATACAATGAAAAGTATAAACTTTTCGACTTTTCGAATTTGTATGAAAATATTACAAGACTATATTAGGCACATTCAAATATCATATACGAAATTATCGGAATTATCCCACATTATTTCAATTGCCTGTTACATAAAATTTGATTAAGCATTAATAGCCCGCCTCAGAGAGCTAGGCAAAGTTAAAATATATTTTAAGAATATTCTTCTTTATACCAACATTAACTTAGTAATTTTTATACTACTTTCCTTCTATCATTAAGAAACATCATAAAGAATTCCTGAATTCAGTCAATATAAAATTGTTTTAAAATTACATTAAAAGCTCTAAGTGCAAAGATAGTAGGGGTACAGATATAGGGAGAGGAACGTACCTCCGCAATAACTTACGTTAAATTTGTTCGCGTACAAACTTGTTAGGTTTACTTACTGAAGCTCTATTTTGTGTTATCAACGGTGTCAGTTGAGTCGTGTTATCAAAGGACTCCGCAAAGAGGAAGGGTTCTTAATATTTTCGCTATAAGTTGTATTTTTAAAATACAAGAGATTCTATCTTTTATTCATTCGTCATCGATTTTTGGAAATATAAAACAGATATGTTTTATTTTGGAGATTTTCGCTTGAAAGTTGAAATGAGACTTACGCTTTTAAAATAAATAATAAAATCAGTGTATGTTATGTTTTTCTAAGTAAAGATCGAAATTGGACAATTCCTGCCTACTAAGATTGCCATTTTAGGGTTTTGTTACATAAAACATGGATAGATTGATTATCAAATACGGGCGTTAATTAATGACTATTTGGCAGTGGCTGGAATTAGATTAGCTTTCTCCGATTGCAGAAAAAGTACGATGCCCAATAATGGAGTAAGTTACATATTATTATTTATAAGTATAATGCAACACTTTATTTTAAATCGATTGTTATGTAATAACAGATACTTGTTGTATAGGCAATATATCTATGTAGTCGTCTTTATTACAAATTTTATACGTAACAACAAGTAATTAAATGAAATTGGGTAAGAAAGGTTTTATGATTTTAATTACATCGATGTATGTTATCATAGAAGTTCATTAGGAGTTTGTTGACATATGGGGTATATAAAGTGAGGGGAGAGTCTCTCGGGACGAAAGCCCGTTTTACATAGGTTATGAAACAAGCGGACCTTTTGTTTTTTTCCGACAAATTTCAGAAACTATTTTATTCTGGACTCCTCAGCAGTAGACCTTTTTTTCCCAACCTCCACTAAGCTACTGCTTTCGCCTCTCCCCTTACTTTTACATCCATGGGTAGACATAAAGGTAAAACTGTGTGTAAAGACATAAATAATGCTCCACTTCTTTTGGACAACACTCCACACTGTGAAGTGATTTAATAAAATTGATAAATATTTTTTTTTGCTTTAAGGAAGTTAGGATAATAGGAATAAAAGTGATGATATTTTTCATCGTTTAGGGTACGTTACGGAAATTAAATAGCCATACATTTTATTAACTCTTTATTCTTTTGAATTTTCGAAATTAATATTACAATATTGAATGCGGGCTTCATATACAATCACCCAACTATTTTGCTTATTTTATTTTACCACGACACAGTCAGGATGTATCGTACTTGTGCACTAGACCACATTGAAGACCTTCGGCTAACCGCAAATCCGTTCAACTGTTGTACCTACATCAATAAAGTTTCCCCGTTAGTTTGTTCGAAATACGTAGAATTTGAAATTAAAACTTGTGTGCTATATCCTACTTATTTTTTAGCATAATTTCAGGTAAGGTATACTAAGACAAAAAATCATTAAAAATAGGTAGAGCCGGTACAATACCGACTAAAAAGAAGAATACCTACTTTTAAATTTTTTATCGATATAAATGAATGTAACATTTCATAAGAAACCAAAAGGTCTTGAATAACGTAGTCAAGTGAAACCAGTACGAAACTTCTAATTACATAAATACGTAACATAAAACGGAAATATGAACAAAAAATAATTCGCCACATAAACTTTCACAACTATTTACAGTTACTTAATTTTAAGACAATTTAATAACTATTTTCAAAAATATAGATATAGGTACATACATACATAGCTATATTAATATTAAGATATAAATTGATCGTTTAAAATTATAACCTAACAGAACGGAAGTCTTGTTAACGTAATGAAAATATAAGACGTATAATAACGTAACAATGTGTAAGTAAAAATTAAACAACTTATAAATTTTAAACCGAAATAACTGGGATACGATAACACAAATATAAAGAAATATAAAGGAGGGATTATTCTGAATGGCGTTCATATTTAACGTAAAATAAATATTGAAATCTAAATCAGCTAGGTATTAACGATAATACCTATAGCCTACGAAACACTAGCAATATGGCAAGACAGCATTACGGATGGAGGACGTATATAATCTATTTAGCAAATTGCTCATTGTTTCACGTGAATTATCTACAGATCTTTACGAGGCAGAAACAATAAAGAACCTGACATAAATCATTGGACGCACATACGTACAAATAATGTAATATAGATGTAAGTTTCAGCTATTGCTTATGGCGAAACTTAATAGAACCAGTAGTCAATGAGTAAGTTGCTATTAAGTAAAACGAATTCTAATTTTGCACAGTCCCATTAAAACGAAAGGAACAACCAATAAAGCGACTTATTAACGAAATGCGGTATAATAGTACTTACATACATATATGCAATGTAAAAATAACAATTTTGTCGCAACTCGTATACACACGTAGCGTTTTTATCTTTTAATTAATAGTTATGTGCCGGATAAGCTTTTTTGATCCGTGGAAATTGATGCCGTAGTTATTAAACGGTAATATACGAATATCCACCGATACGGGTCTGAATGTGTGATGTATTATCTGTGTGTTTGTTCAGAAACTAGCTTTTTAAACTAATCAGAGAATAATTTTCCAGCAAATAAATAGATTTTAGTTCATAGAAAATGTATAGAAGCAGTGGAAACAAATTTATGCTGTTATTTACCTAATTTAAAATATGGATTTTTTTTTATAGGTAAATACGTGTAACCACGGGTACGGATCAACGTATCGGATCAAAAACTTATCGCTACATAAATCCGGCACATTCCTACTTCCTAAGGTTCGTGTGTACGTCCTCTGTTCGTAGAAGCAATATAATATTTAATCACGATACAATAATTACGTTACTAAATAGGTTTAAGCGTTTTATCAAATACTTCACCGCCGGGTTTGTTTTACGCTTAATTATTGTGTCTACGATATCCATTAACTAATGCATTATAATTTATAAAGCCTACTTATATCGAAGTTACTTAAGTACATTTTGTTCAATTTTAATCCTCGCTTTCACACAAAGTAAGAAGGGTTAAGGTCTATTCCTACTAATGACAACCTTATTTTTTAGTTACACGATATTGATCAATGCAAACGTAACCAATATATTATTGCACATATCGACAGACTTCGATATCGCAACTTGATATCGAATATCGTCAATAAAATGTAAAATTTGAATCAAAATAATATTTTTATGAACTTTTCATTTATGTAATTAGTCGCGTGGACAGTAGTTACCTAGACAATAGAAAAAAATGCGTTTTTATATTTCCAAATATTGTTAAGATGAATAATGTTAATATAAAAGTGAATAAGAATGATTTTATTCATGTCTCTAATTATTGCTTTAATATAAAGAAGGTATAAAGTAGCATTTATTAAGAATATAGGTTATTATATGGACATTCTTGAATAAGATAAAATGTACTTGTTGAACTCTTACAACTACACAGGACTTCATCTTGTGCTAATGATATCACGACATTAATTTAATATTAAGTTTAACACTGCTACGGATATATAATATTAATAATATTCGACTGAATACAGTGGACAGATACCTATTGAGAGATGATTTATCAAAATTAAGCGAAGACTTAGAATTCTCATACACATATTAATTTATTACTTTTATTAATTCTACCCTGACATTAATTTACGTATAATGGTGACTATCAACACTAATTTTAAACTTTCTAACTTTGTTTCAATTATAAATAAATAGTGCCTGATTAAAGCGAGAATTGGAGAGGATGAGTTTTGTTCGAGTGGCCATGAAAGTATAAAAACAAATTTAAATACGATGCTAAATTATTTTAATATATTTTGGCACAATATGGAATTGTAAGCAAATGGAATACGACGCTGTTATCCTGTTAATGAAATTGCTCGTTTGCATCAATTCGATCAAATCCCACGTTTCGTTTCCTTGTAATATTTCCGCGTGTATCATATTGTTCCACCGTTTTATCGGAAATATTAGGTTTTATTGAGACTTTTTCACTAACAATATCCTACTTGTCTTATTGAATAGTTATTTGATCGTCTCCAGGAACGTAGAAGATAGAACTGTATATTTTCAGGTGGGGAAAAATGGCGCGACCATTGTCAATCCACCGTCATACCACGAAGCTGGTGTAACTAGTTTCTTAGCAATACTTCATATAAAGTCAAACCTATCATAATATTATCTATGTATATTACACTTAAGCTACGCAACTTTAAAATTACATGTAAAATTTATTTTAGTCACATTATTGTTATTATATGTATCATTGTTACGTATATAATTTTGAACATCAGATGACTGGGAATTTTAACACGAACAGCATGTCGTTCCGATTCAATTTATCATAATAACTCTCCTCCAATCTATTTTCGATTTTGGACTCGAATTATTTTAAGATTTTTATCAAAAAATACCTCACAATACAATTAGTACTTCTGAAGATAGTACAAAAACAACACTCACTAAGACAAATTCCTAATCGCAATTGTACTTCGATACGTATATTGTTACAGACATACGTTTAACGCCCTTATGGAATTATTAATGTATGAAATAGTTATATAATATTTTGTTGATAATATTACGCTATCAAAATAAAGATTTAAACCAAACAACAATGCAAGGACTTAACTACGGAAGTGAATCACAATCTGGTTAAATAATAAAAGTAACTCTTTTGAAATCAACCGATAAAATACAACAATTTTACAATCATAAAAAAATGTGACCTTAAAACATAACTGGCCCGCTAACAGCGGACAAATAATAAAATATACATCAAAATGTACATAATATAATATCTATTAATAAAAAATATAACATAATGAATTAAAGTAAGTGGTAGCAATAAATACTATGAGATTCACAGATTTAAAATCTTAACTAACAATACCGAAATTCACTCGGGCTTCTATTTAAATCTTAGAGCGATACTAACGCTTTTGTAAAGTTTAGTAAAATATTATTGCAATACATGGTGTGGTTATGGCAACAAAATAAATGCTTAAAGCACATCACCAGCCTGTCCACCAGCGAACGACACGAGGCAAGTCCTTCGCACTAAAGGAACATTAATACAATAAAAGTCACAGAACGCCTCCACAACGAGGCGTCACTTCTACTAAATCAGCCGCAAAACATAAAACTAGTGGATACGAGACGACTAACGGTGCCCGCGGTCCGTATGGACGCAACACTTCCATTCATGTATTCACACTATATGGTACAGTATCAGTCAGGATTTCCTGCGCGGTGCAGGCGATTTACGTCGGCACCTTGTTCACTTTGAGGATGTCGCTGGAGCCCTTGTCGATGGGCATTTTCATGGGGTCATGGTGATGGGTCACGTGATGGCCGTGGTGCTGGCCCTCGAGCTTGGCCTGCTTCTCCTGTTGCTGCTGCTTCATTCTGTCCTGCTCCTCTCTCTCCCTGCGAGCTTGCTCGTTTATTTCCTTCACTGCGCGCAACTCTTTCTTTAACTTCATGCGTCGATTTTGGAACCAGATCTTTATCTGTCGCTCAGTCAGACAAAGGGCATGCGCTATTTCTATCCTACGTCGGCGCGTAAGGTAATGATTGAAGTGGAACTCCTTCTCTAGTTCTAGTGTCTGGAACCTTGTGTAAGTCTGTCGTCCTCGCCGTCGTGGACATCCATTTGGACCTGAAAACAAAAGTAAATTCAATTTAAATCATAAAATATTTTGCAAAATAAAAAGTGTGCAATTATAATAAAACAAATTCCGACAAATGCAAATTTAGATTCGTAAAATCAATTTATTGCCTCCATATATCATCAAGCTGCATCTCGCGGTTGGATTTGCACGGCGAAGGCTTCGAGCAAGCCATTAAATTTCACTTTTATACCATCTTAGATTTTAATAGCTCATTAATATTTTATTGCAGCACTAAAGTTAATTTTAGAGTCATTCGCTACTGAGACCAGCCTCAAAGTAGATCAAATACCGGATTTTATAGGTTTAGAATTGACGGTAAAAAATTGTTAACGACGTCGCAGTTTAAACATTTTTATGAACAAACAAGCCGTTGTTTGACCCTCACTATAAAAACACGTAGGTACGTTTTCAAAAAAGTAACGGAAAGGGTTAAGGACAGTTAATGGTCCACGAACCAACAATAGAACGCTTTCTAAAAAGATATCTGAACAAAAAACTCTGGCTTGAGCAAAGAAGGGTTGCGCAACTTTCTAATGCTTTGTAAGGTGTGTCTTTTGCTATAGACCCTTCTTTTTCTTGGAACCTGTGAAAGTTTCAACCCTTTATTGTCATCGATCTTAAAAAAAAAAGAAGTAACTTTTCGGATAGACGTTTAATAGTCTTTATACCATAGTATTGACTTATTGCAATAGATCCAAGAGCATACCTATTACGCTTTCATCATAAGTAGTTCATTGTACATTTAGAAATAGTTGTTGTAAAGTTCCAAATATCATAGTAATGCTGATGTAAGTATGGATGTAGACATACACTGAGTACAAATTACATTGAGCAACCGAATACCGAGTTAACATACTTAGTGAGTACTCGTCGAGAACTTGCATCGATCCATAATTATAAAGATTTAAGGATATAAGGTCCTTATTGCTTAGTCGAGTATGAATATCTAATACAATAATGTCCAAGTATGCCAATTACATTAACGTTCTAGATCAGACTCTCATTATAAATACAAAATTTCAATTACACGTGGTCATTTAAGTAGGTTTGGCTACCATAGTTATTATTTATCCTTCCAACAGGCAGGTACCCTATATAAAGGTGTAAGGCCAGTTCTACATAGTAAATGGCGGCTCCAGATTGGGTCTCGAACAGGTTTTTGAGTCAGCCAATAAATAAGACAAGATAAATAGGCTCCGAACGTGTATAAAATTGATAGTGGGCCAACCGAGTCGCTTGGAATGTACCCTGTACACCGAACCTTAGACAATATTACAACCGCTAGAGAGTAACTGTTATACGATAAATGAGGTTATTTTCATGACCTACGTAGTATGTTCTTAATAAATTTCGTTGGAAAGTATGTTGATTCTTTATTTTATATCAAACTTTCTGTTAAACTAAAATTTATTCAATGAAACAAAAGAATTTGACGTTTAAGAAGAAGTAATATTAGCTTCTTTTACATAATATTAGTTTTAGATATATGTAACGTTTATTCATATGCAGTAAGACATTGGGTTAAGATTCAGGTAAACTCGTATGATCAATTAATGCATATTTCATATCAGTAAATGAAATATGCATTCACTTATAATTTTCACCACTATAGCGTAATGCTGGTGCGTGTTATTATATTTAATATATCATAGCTACTCTAATTAAAATAAACATATATTTTTATGTCTAGGTGATTTTTTTTTGTATTTAATCGAATTTAGAAAAGAAGGTTGTGTATTTGATCGCTGTTTATGTATAACCGCGATTTTCTCAAAAAGTACCGATCCGATTTGGATGGGGTTTTCGTCATTTGAAAACATATTTTACAACAAAGGTGTAATACACAATACATTAGTATTTTTTCAATTTATATAATGTACACTCACTCTCTCATTTTACACGCGTGTAGTTCTTAAGCGTAATAATTTTGAAAAATGTATCAGAAAATAAATAGTCATCATGTTGGTTACGAAGCACTCTGATATTTAAAATAATAATTTAGGTTTTTGTTCTAAGTCAGGATGCTTATATTGTAGTTTAATTACCATCATATATCATCAATAACACGGCGAATTCTTTTACATATAAACACACACAAAAATACGTATAAATAATACAATTTAAGATAAAAAGGATAAAGACAATAATGTAATCGTATAAAGACAAATAAAGATAAAACAAATTCATTCTCTACTGAGTGTAATTGTTATTTTTAATTAAATTGTAATGAATGCAAGTGAGACTCGAACATTTGTTATTTTAATTTATTGCTGACAGGTGGTTAACTTAGTTTAATTGTGCATTTAACTCGAGAACAAAGGACGCCTTTTACAAAACAACATCCTGTTAATTAAAAATGCTACTAACCAAGTTACGCTGAACTTGAAAACGTTTAAACGTCATTTTCCCAAATTTTTATTATGTGCGATGTATAAATAATATGATTCAACCTAAAGAGATACATTTTATATGTGCCATAAATTTTCGTTACTGCATTTTTACTGCCGCAACAACATTTACTGCCCGTGCTTATTACAGAAAACTAAAAAACTGTTTAAAATGACATAAATAGAGAATGGAATAATTACAGGAGTGTGGTTAGAAGAGAGCAAATTTAGAAGTGTGATGCGCAGAAAGGAGATAGCGATAGTCATTCTAATTTTAAAAAGCAAAGATGGAACCCAAAATACAATGCAGGCGTCCCGATAGTCCAATTAAATTAATGTAAGATCGTAACTACTGCAAGTTTTTATTTGAAATTGAGATCTCCATAAACAGTGTAGAGTTCAAATTGGCTTGCATAGAGGGGCAACTTTTGCTGCTTTTGTTACTACTCGCAACACGTTAGCGAGGCAGGTTGGCCACCCTTCACGGCGTTGCCATGACAACGGGTGTCATGGCACCTCCTGTCAGCTGTGTTCCATTATTCTCAACGTAGGTATTGTAGTTCCGAGGGCTTCTCTGCCCATACTTGGTATATAAAAAGCATTGCTCTTTATAATGATTTAAAATATAATTCCATGAACTGATACAGATCGAAATCTACAGGATACAGACATCAAGTTCATTTCCATTGTTTTTTTAATCCTCAACTCCGTTTAATTAAGAAGACCTGTAGGTATTTCTTAAAAACCATTTTATATTTCGAATCGAGATAACTCACAAGATAAAAGGCAGGGTAGGCAGCAATTATTTATTTCTAATCTCGAAGTTACAAAAAGCATGTTAAAAGGTTCCAGCCGCACAATAATATATCTCGAAGAACGAAGGCGTAGCATTAATTAGAGTTTAGAGCCATATATTGTGGGCCGACACCGGGGCGACTATAAACATACTGCGACAAGACCTCCTTACAGTATTTTTTCTTCTAAATAAATCTCACATAATGTTCTTGCTTATTTATTATTTTATTTAACTTTGTATAAACCTGACCACCTTTGTACTAAACCAGTTCTACAATGCCTTTGATTAATGTACCAACGTTGGAGAGGAATATTAAGGGCCCGGCGTGAAATACAAGCGAATGATACTTAGTAAGATGGTTATTTATGGACAGAGTAAGTTCAGTGTGGCTTCTAGAGATTGTTTAATTGAAAATGTGTGATTTTAGTCGCGAACAAATAGTGTAAATCTGAATAAATGGATATATGAAGTTTAAAAGTAGTATATCTTCTTAGTTCAACTGGAGTGGCACCGTCGCTAGACTAAGATAGGCATAAGCGTAGTTTTGTTTTAAAAAATATTGTTGGTCCGATATTTGTATGAGATGTGTTGAAATAAATTAATAACATAACAGATTTTTACTTCAGGATTCATGTTTTCTGTCATATTTTGCTTCACTATAGACAGATAGGCTGCAGTGACACTAAAAATCAGGTGGACCGCACGACCGTTTGCTATTTCCACTCATAAAATAAATATATGTGAATATTAAATAGAAACAATTATCTTTTCATCAAGAACCGGTTGATCGCTACAATTTCTACGCAGGTATTAATATCAGAATTTTAATGTCAGTTTTAATACTTACTTAATTGGTATTTCATTAATTTTAATATCAGTCGTTTATTGCCTTAGTAACATTATCCCCATATATGGTGAATATATACGTTTCTTAAGTCATTGGGCTAATCAAGTGCAATAAAGGCAAACAACAAAGTTGTATTCAGTTTTTATAGGACAATATTGTTAAGTAGAATGATAGATCAATAGATATTAGAACTAGGTTTATATTGTGCTATTAAATGCTCCGGTCATTCGTCAATAGTCGGTCACCCTCGGGCAAGTTCGTGACGTCTTAAAATAGTTCGTGATCGAAATTTGGAAAATAAGCTTGGTGAAACAATTTTCCGAGCGTGTTTGACGTTACCGGTGTTTTGATTTGTGGTTTCCTTTCGACTTGCTTCGTGGGTTATTTATTAGAAGCTCATTTTAGTTTAGAGGGAAGTAGGGAAATAACTACTAATAAATGTTTTTGGTTCGTAGATGAACAGTATCTATAAGGACCAAAAAGTTCAGTAAAAATCAATTAATAACAGCAAGGAAATTAATGAAATATATTTTCATAATGAAGTAAAACAGGTTTTTGCATATTTTATATACTTATCTACTTAATTTTGTATACTTAAACACATTTTATAAGATTAAAAACGATAAATAAGCAAGTATGGACAAGAATATATGACTTTAATACAAAACTCTCTGTTAAAATGGTCTAAATAGTAATCTTAGCGTAAATATCTTCGGAATAATTTTGTAAAGTTCCACTGAAGCATATTATTGCCTAAAACACAAAGAGCTTATTTCAACCGATATGTGTTTATTATCGTAAAACAAATAAAAATATTTATCCATGACTTGTATAGTAAAAATTAAAAAAAGTGGCTCAGCAGGGGAGAGCTTCAGTGATGCTACGAGGCGCTGTAGGTAGTAGCATTAGATATTTATTATTAATAGATACATATTTTATTAACTTAATGAATCATTCTCAGCAATAATTTAATGGACAAATAAGGTATTTTTGAACAGGTGGATAGTCCTAGAGCCAATTTTACTCTTTATTTCGCCTTGATTTGTTGTCTACGAGTATTTCTAACTTACTATGTTATTAGTGTAGTGATACTTGTAAAATCGTATATATAGTTTTAATTCAGGTATTTTGTACATTTATATTAAAGTATAGATATGTCTTTTTAAAGTTTCGTAGCTAACTATTTGATTTCTGAGTTATATTTATATTATACAGGTAAGTGATGCGTAAATAATAACATAATCATTTAAAGAAACGTAATTGTGGAGTGAAATGTTTTAATATAACAAACGTCTAACTGGTAAATTACTATTTTTTTCGAAAAGTTAAATAAGTTCACATCTCCGATATTGTTTCATAAAAACTATAAATCACGAAATTATCTTAATTAAATCTCTGACTACGTTATTACTTCAAATGTATCACAGTATTTTGATAGCTAGAGAAGTAAACGTAATAAAAGGTAGATCCAATGTAGAACAAATCTTGTAAATAGACATAAACTTAGACTCACCAACATAATTATTCAAGATCACGGTTACCCGCGGTTTCAAAGGCCATTATTCTAACATTTTAAGTGTTTGTTATCACCGAGAGAGGAGTTTTATGTAACCGTAAATTCATCTAAAATGAATCGATTGGGAATTACCTGCTTGTTTTACTGTTTATGAAGTGTAGTGTTTGTCGGTGGTTCTTTGTATAGTTAACATTTACTACATAATAAATTAATTGTAAGTTTCACATTTTCTACGGTTTCGCTATCGGTGTAAATTTGCTATATTCAAAATATCTTTATTCTTATTATGGTATAAATAATAAACCAATTGCCAGGAAAAAAAAGTTCAGTATTATTTGAAGTAAGTAGTGCATTTTCAGCATGTACGTATATCTTTATTCTATTATTTTCTTCGCCATGCGGTGAACGCACTAAAGATAGACAAAGTCTCCCTATTCATTTTTTGCGACAGAGAATAAGAATACGGTAAATCTCTCTTTTTAGAATGACAAATAAAAGATGATTTTATCTTGAGATTATGTGCATTTATTATACGTTTTGTTGTCCACTAAATCGTGGCGTACAAATGTAGAGGCGGAAACAGGAAAAGGGCTGTAAGTTCATATAGATATGAGAATTTATTTGAGTACGAAGCTAATATTTCAAGTAGAGTCGGAAGGGACTATTTTTGCTCATTGTGAGCTCCAGTTAAATCATCACAATGTTGTTCTGTGCTCCGGTCGGCAAAGGACATTGCCTTGAAGATAGGGTTATCACTCATAGCTAAATAAACAAGTTGCCACGACCTTCCAAATGATGTCAGTTCGTTCGTTACAAAGTTGTAGACCTATTAATTGAAAATTATCGAATCACAATAATACAATTGAATATGTGATAAATTGCTTCATTTACTCATGTCAACATCTGTTACAGCAAATTTATTAGCTTACTGCTTTTGGGTTAACTGGTTGAAATATTGCTATATGAAGCAATTCTAGCACAGAAAAATATCTGATAGTATATAGCTTTGTAACAATGTCTCATAGTAGAAAATTAAAATGAATGAAGGTCTCGATTTATACTTAGTAAAGCGTGTAGTTTCTTTTAAAACAGAAAACACATACTCGTATGAGTAGTGACAAATCAGAAAACAATGTGAGTACCTAATGTCAAAAACTGTCACCAATTGTTTTTCTTTGCAGTTCAAATTATTATTTAAAAGAAAATACTTTTATGTCTCTATTATAAAATATATAGCGAATAAGCATATGATAAAACTTTGCAAATATGTGGCAAATATTTACTTAGCAAATATTTGGTGTATTAACTATTTTGAGATTAGTTATTTTGATTTATAGTGACATCCCTACTGCAATTCAATATGAACAGAGGCGAATTGTAGCATTGCGATCTTTGATCTGCCTCGCTGACGTCACGATTTATTCATCTCAAACATAAAAGTGGGGGACGAGTGGAGAATTGCAGAAACTACATATTTGGTAATATGTATAGATGTTTGTTGCGAAAACGGAAACATTTGATGTGAAGCGACATTTCCTAATAACTTCTTTTAGTTTTCTCGCGTCATTTTATGAAGTAAGTACATTGTATTGAACAGTTTTTAGTTACTTTATTTTAAGTGAACGACCGTTATAATTCAGAGCTTGGAATTAAATAACTTAGTTCCTGCAAATGAGAGGCTCCGTAGTAAGAAAACACAGCATCTATAGAAGTGTTATTAGTCAAAAAATTAGGCGTTTAAAAATGTTTAATTTAATTTTCAAATATAAACGTTAAGTTATATACTTTAAAAAGGCAAGGTACAAAATTGAAATAACTACATGAGTTTCTGTACATAGGTACGAGTACATTATTACTGTTATCACCAACGTGCGTCAATGACGTAAATACGTGCCGATCATAATATTCGCTGATTATGCTCAGTATATTTAAAGTAATAGAAAACCTGTGTTATGTATCGTTTACAACACTCGTCATTTATTATTACTAGGGGTTTTCAAATGGCATTAAGTTTAAAGCAATTATATAAATGAATTTTATAAAAGACCAAAGATTTCTCGTAAATAAGATTATTTTTTGACCCAATTCTCATTTGGTCAGATTTCATTCACTTAATTCCAATTTACGTCCTCAGCACTTTTCTAAATATTTGTGTTCTGCAACTATACGATGTAAGTACGTACAAATTAGTGTTGTGTTTGCACTAAATTGCATATGTGACGAACAATCCCACAGAAGAGTCAGTGGCGAGCCACAGGCGGACGCGCATACGAACTAACGACCTCAGACAACCTGATTTAGAGCACAAAGGGTCAACGCCCCTCCGCCTTGACTACATGCTCCCTAACAATATTTGCATCTGCAAATAACATCTAATATTAGTAAATAGTAATAGTCGATACCACGTACAAATAACATCTTACTAATTTTTCAATATAAAAAATGTTGACAAAGTTATGTTTGTTCCTTTAAAAATAAAAATGTGCAATAAATCGTATTTAATTCAATATTGTCTCACTTCTGAGCATGGGTCTTCCCTCAGCGTAAGAGAAGTTTAAGCTATAGTACACTGCCTTGGCGGTTGCCTTTTGAGAACTTTTTAAAGAAATCTCAGGCGCGTAAGTCTTCTCACGAAGTGATAACTATTTTCTTATACGTACATAGCTTTGAAATATCAGTCATGAGATTCTCGGACTTCTCGGACCCCCGATTAAGAATCAGAGATTCAACAACTACTCTATCTACCATCTATTTACGCTACTGTACTGACTGCAAGATATCATATCCAGTGGAATGTTGGTATATAAAAAGTGGTAGAAAGCTTTGGGTTCGCATTGTCGAATCTTCATACTTATTTTTACCATATAGCAATGCATTAAAAGATTAAGGTTTGGTCTTTACCTTTTCTAATAACTTTTCACTTTGACAGGTCATTCTTAGTTTTCAGATTAATGGCGCATCTGAGACTGTTCTCAGGGTAGACTACGATTGTAGTCCGACCAAGTATAGTAGTCGACGTTAATAACAAAAGTCCATGGGCGGCAGTGACCAATTATCATTGGGTGTAATGTTTGCGGCTACCGTGCTCGGTTATAATTTCTGTTTCATAGAAAAACTTAAGTACTTTTTAGTACTTTAAGGTTATGTTAGCAAAACTAGGAAAACTACTTCCAAAAGGAGTAAGAATCTACAGATATACGCTTAATCGTTTGCATATTCATAGAAGTTTTATTATTTGTTTATTCTGATGTTATTATCAAAGTCCAACAACAATATTTATTTGTGTCGTTGGGACCGCTAATTTCCATAACTGCTTTTCGGAATGCAGTAGAAATAGTGTCAGGTAGGAAAGTACAAGAGAATAACGTTAATTTAACGTAATTAACACAGTAATTAAAAAAACGGTTTTATAATATAGCATATAGTCCACGTAAACATAAGTGATTATTACCGGATAAGTTTAATCGCCTCCTTTTACTAACACTGGGAACTAAAATAGAATTTATTATATTTCCTTCCTTACCACATTTATTTCATTGTTTCATTAACGTCGAGAAGTCGTGAAATGTCATGATTTTAGCTAAAGTGACGTAGATGGTAAAATGTGTTGTGTTAAGGAGTCTACCTAAAAATTATATTTAAATTTTGATTTATAACGATTTCAGTAGTAAACAGTAAAATTAATAAACAGACAGACAAACCTTTACACACGTAAAAGGTGTACAAAACTACCTGCTGTATCCAATTTAACAATAACATTTTCCTTATTACGAAAAAATGTTCTCTATTACACGTTTCGGTTGCAATTTAAGCAATAAAGATCTCATATCTTATAGCGCCGGCTCAGTTTTTGAGAACAGGTTTTGTTTTTAAAATAGCCGAAGTTTTAATGAAACTTACGTAAGTCATTGTAAGGCTAAAATTTGTAAGAACTAATGACTACTCGTAATTGCGTTATGGAGTCCAATTTTACCGCTTGAATACGTTTTGTTATTAATGTAATGTAATGCTTAATGTGTATGTAATGCTTGAATATATACAATTTAACGTAATTCTTTTAACTTTTACTTATTATACCTAAAAAAGTAAACTTCTACAGTAAAAGTATACCTATATATATAGGTAATTTTTGATCGTTTACTAAGTGACGAGCAGTATTATAGTAAGAAAATAATAGAAAATTTTATAACTTAATTTTTCAGATTTTTTTATAATACTCTATGCGGGTCGATACGGGTACTTTTAATAGATAGCTACTAAATGTCCTCGTATTATCAAAGGTAAAAATACCTTTCCACCTTTACCATGTAACAATTTTTTTGTTTTGTAACATCCTCCGCATATTATAATTAACATGCTCAATCTCGAGGTTTTTGTAATAATGGCCATAATATGTTTAACAAAAGTTCAGTTTGTCAAAATTCTAAATCTGAAAAGCAAATGCTTATATTGTCATATGTAGTGTATCCAAAAGTTGGACGAAAAAGACGTAATTTATGGATTTACTAAACATATCCACATTACATTTCCCTTATTTAACTGGCGTAGGGCATGAATCATCAAGAAACCAGTGTGCAAAAATTTATACTTGTAAACCGAACGGTTATAACCTCATTTATTTCTTCAGTCCTCTACATATATCTTTATTCTTAAAAACAATCATTCTATACTTACGATGAGTATGAACGTAACTGTAACCGTAGAGGTAACCGCGCGGACACGTTCCGTGCTTGTCATTAGATTGTATAGAAAAATATGACTTTGTCTGACACGTTACGTTCTATGTCTGAAGATATAAATGGGGTATTGAAACAGTAAATGTCTGCCAGTCAGGCGGTAGGGTTTTATTAAGATGTGCAATATTTACCATTACTGTTCATATAAAAGACGTAATTATAACACAAAATTAAAGAGACATTGTCTTATTTATCGTGTCAACTATAACATAAACAAAAAAGTTATCGTGGTTGATAAAAATTAAATAAAATAAACGGTCGTGGGTAATTTTATAATCGGCTTTTATCCAGAAACAGTGGGACACTGAATCGCCGATCATTGCACATTTATTGTGGTTATAAACACTATTTATTATACGATCATTATACATTGTGTATTATGACAACTAATATTGAAATTGATGACTTTATCCGAGATAGACGGGTCACTCATTATCTCGAATGGCACATTATATTCGATTTAATTAGCATGAATGTTTCCATTACGGCATAAATTTTAGATACCTATTCGTGTTCTGCATGAAGTGTAGCTGAGGCCAAAGATATTATTTATGTCTAGAATGTCAGCCGTGTTCGTGAAAATATTTAAAAAATGCAGACTACATATTATCAGACCGTATTAGTTTACCAAAACTTCTTAGGTATAGACTTCACACATATAAAAACATTATAGAGTGTATAGACATGTTGCTGGCATGCACCTGTCGCGGAGAATATGTCAAATACAACTTAGTTACTTTTCGCGTGTCTCTTATAGCTAAATTTCGATGTAAACACTCATTCTACTCTTGTCTTTGACCCTAGGTCTACTAAATCAACTAATAAAGGAAATAAATTAGACAGGCGTATTGGATCTACATATATCTATGTAAGTATTATAATACATTATATATTCTTGTAATAGATCATAGAGACTAATGGGTAGGTACTGCGCATTAAGTAGGTACTATTGGCAGTAGCGCTTCTATCTGACTTACTAAACATTAAACGTAGGCGTGTTTTATTTTCATTTGGTTATTGGCATTATCTTAGAGAATAAATTATTCGTATCTAATAATTTCTATGCCTAATAGACAGTCATTATTACGCAAACTTTAATGACATCTAAATTCTAATGCATCTAAAGTAGATGTCACATAATTCCCTTAATACGCCCTTTATATTAACTGCAACTTTTGCATCATAACGTTGATCAGTTTAGTTATTCAACTTTTATGAAACATAAATTCTGCATATAATTAATTTGGAATATTTTAATTAATAATAACGTTCTGCGTACTTCTACGTCTCAAGCTCGTACGCAAGTTTTTACATACAAGTTGAATCAATATGAGATCATGTCACCTTACTTATATTACGTTAAGGTTGAAATTCAATAGAAGTGCAAGCTGCCCTGAAAACAACGCAACGTTGTTTAATGCATGGATACTGATGCATTCTTTGTTTCGTATGCACAAGTTGTACTGTGACTAGATAGGTAAATAACAATGGCGGCGCATTAATCAGAAACCAGTCTCAGAATTGGATAAGGAAGTCTAACTTATGTTATTTGCTTC
>DWRA01001013.1:0-19334 GCA_018250295.1 Spathilepia clonius | reverse complement strand
GTGTTCGATTCTCGTTCTTAATATGTATATATATATATATATATATATATATTTATAGGATTATGCATTGAAGTATGTTGTTGACGAACGGTGAGCATGCCTAAGGCCCGTTTCTAAGGCTAAGTAAGTGAACCTTACTATAAACTATAATATAATAAAATAGTTCGCTAACGCTATCCATACGTGCTAAACTTTTATCAACATTTTAATTGCGTTTTTCCCTGTAATTTATTTAAATTTTTTTATGTATTTTTTAATAAGCTGAACATGCATTATTATAAATTTAAATATGTTTTTCATTCAACCTAACATACTGTATAACTATTTGCTATCTCTGTATTATCCGGGACACGACGGACAAACACCAACACAAACTAAATCGACATACGGATTACGATCGACCGGTTCTGAAGTTACGAGCTTCCTGGTCGCAACTACAAATTATGGACGCTGGACAAAACACTGCGAAACACTACATTCCACTTATATTTCATTGTATAACTATAGAATTTGAGTGGAACGTAAATCTTAAATTGAAGATCCTCCAAAATCTACGTACCTCAGATACGCGAAATTAAGAACAGTCAAGTACATACATTAAAATAATAATAATTTTATGAATAATAGTGCGATCGTATATCATACTTTTTAAGGAAATAAAATCAAAAAAGTCCCAGTGATCTTAACACCAAAATATTAAAGGTCTACAAAATTCAAAGGTAAAGTAAATATTTTAGCTATCCGTTCCAATAAAGAACACACGGATAAGATTTGACTTAAAATAAAAGCACAAGATCTGTTGTCTTGCCAGTGACACAAAATTCAAGTCTCGCCAGGGACATAACATTTAAGTCTTGCCAGTAACACAAAATTCAAATCTTGCCAGTGACACAAAATTCAAATCTTGCCACTGACATAAAATTCACATCTTGCCAGTGACACAAACTTTAAATTTTGCCAGGGGATAAATATCAAAATTTCAAAGTTTGTTACGGTACTTTCGTTCCTGGATATGCGTATAGTCTGATGTAAGATCTGGTGTAAAATTATTATTATTACTAGGTACATATGACTATGTGCCCTAGAGCTTTTTTAATAAATATTTTTATTTATTCTTTATCTTGTTTTCAATGCCAAATTAGTTCCTCTAATACTAGTTTTAACTAAAGCTCGGAGTGACAGCTAGTTTTATCTGAAAATCAAATATATCAGTGGTAGTATCTAGTTTTGACTAGTTATTTCTAGTTTCAACAAAAGTATTTAGTCAGAACTAATTTTAATTAGGGAAAACGCGCTTTATCTAAAAACGAGTTTTTACTGTAACATATATGATATAACGTTCAGTTCGAGCCTCAAACAGAAGCTCAAAAAGCAATAAATAGCTTTAGAAAGAAAAATTCGAACCTCGATCGTGTCATCGAGGTACTTCATTCAAATCAATCCCAAAAATATCAATCGAAATATACCAACGTCTCTTGTTATCAGCAAGTTGTAAGTAACGTCGATGGCGCTGCCAGTTTCTCTTTATACACCCGCTTCTCTGTCATCCCTACTGTCTGAACATTGTTTGCCACACTACAAACCGTACTTGTTCAGAGCTCCTTTAGAATCAAAGAAAGCAATGATCATACACAAAAATTTTAACTTACTTACTGACTTTGATGGCTATATCCCCTAAGGCAGAGAAAATTTGCAGGATTTCTTCAGTTCCGTCATCTTTACATTCGTATCGTTATAAATGTATAAGTGGCATTACAATGTTAAAACAAGCGAAAGTCACCTTACTTTCATTTCTACAAAGACTATTTAGTAATGTCTTTGAGAGCTTTTTTAACATACTTAAAATTTATTATATTTATGTATTTTACTAAATGATTCTTATTTTATATTCTTTTGAACCAAACACCTTTCGCTAAAAAACGTAGAGAATCTATCGTCACTTCGACAATCGTTTTAAGTACTTAATACATCAATTTACTCAATATCTCCCAGAAGGTCGATTCGTAGCGACATCAGCACATTATGAGAGACGAGGCGACGGTGCCATCAATTCTCTTTATAGGCACTTTTCTCCGCCATCCCCACTATCTGGCGTTTGGCGCCACGTTATATTTAACGGGCCTCACTCATTTGAGAAATTCGCTGATGACAAGATTCCAATATTTGTAAATCGACATCACTTTACTTTTTAGGTCTGATGCTATAGTAATGTTATTGCTGAATGTTTGGTCTAGTTTGTGAACAGGTATGAACGATAATTTTCCTTTATGGCAATACTAGCTTTTCTCTACTTAGCTCAATTAGCGGATGAAGCTTCAAAAATCTTCGTTAGTGGTTATTCACATTGTATAAGCAACTTTTGCCTAAAATTGTATATCTTGCAGAACTATTGAATTGAGCTGTGCTTTATGTGTTAGTGTTAGTTTTATTAAATAGATGTTAGAGCTAGGTACATAGGCGCGTGCCCAGTAGTGGGGCAGCAATGGGTTGACCACAAAGACGACATAGTCGTACATATTACGGGGATACTTATGTTTTGACAATCTTCCTAGTTTGAAGATATTGTTTTTATGATGTAAAGTATACCAAAATTATTTTAATGGATGGAATGATGAATGGCCATGGCTTTTAATGAACCCTCCCTAAAGTAACCAACGCTTCGCTTCCTTTTCGAAATAAATACCATTAGCAGTGTAACTCCAAAATCCAAGAAAATGCATTTAAAATTATTTTGACGAATAAAATGTATTCTGGTTTCATAAATGTGAACGTAAAAGCTTAAAATAAACGTCATCGAAATTACTCTAACTTTGCTTTCAAATAACCATCCTTAGACATCTTATAATAAACCTTCCATCTGATATATACTGTACGAAACCTAATCTTTTATCTCGGGTAAAATCAGAGACTCGCAGAGGATTACATAAAATTTAAGGAGCATAATGATTTAAGGACGTGGTTAGACGTCACACCCTACAAAGTTTTATCTGGCGCGGGCACAGGGAACGCGCCTTAACCGTAATCCTAATTAATTAGTAGACGGGATGTGGTCTCAGACATTACACAAACTCACTACAAAACCAACGACCTCTATCGTCAAACGAATATAGACCTAGAACAATCGAAATAAAGGCAGTGAAGCGACATTGCGTGGGTTCTCCCTCGCCAACTTTGAAATAGCATCATGTCGTACCTAAGCATTAAATGTCAACTTTAGGCGCATAAAGTCATGTAAGTTACGTAAATTTACAAATAGAGCATGTTTCAATTGAGTTTGTTCGGCTAATGTCGAAACGGTGCGGAAGTTAAACGAACCACTAGCTGAGCCTCGAATGAAATTGTATACCTATGACAGTTTAAATAAAATGGGCAGCACCTGTAGTGGGTTTTTATTTTTGGATTCGGAACCCTAAAAAATTTTCTAAAAAAATAGCCTATGATATTCCTTACAACATCAGCAATCTATAACATCGATCAAGCCGTTTCGAAGATTAGCTCAAAAAACAGGCAAACAGACAGATAGACAAATATCCTATTCTGTCCTAATCATTGTTTTTTGTATTATATGTATCGTAAGTAATTTCATATCACTTACCGCATCCTTCAAACCAGAACATAGTAGTGCGTTACACTGCTTTTTTTCAGCGTCGAACCACAAAGCATTCTACTCTTCTTAATGTGAACAACTCAGTCCTCTTTACGGCATTTGTTCTCAAGTTCTATGAGCCCCTTTCAACTGTCCACGTTGATCTCCCTTTGATTTATAGCTTAAAATATTCCTCAACCACCGTCTTAAAACATAAACCAACGTAGGTAATAAATATGCTTACCAAAAACACACTTTACGAGCACAAGCCCCATTCTCTGCAAGTTATTGCGGAATCACAAATATGCAATTAGACGATAAAACATAGGAATGAGTACCCGGAACACAGATTTACTGCGATCTCGGGTAAAAACAAAGACTCGATAATTACTGATCGTGAAAGCATGTTGCATACGCCATAATCGATACATGACCGTGCTAATAAAGAATGGAGTTGAAATCGTCCTTAATCAGACGGCGTTTTGTTTACCATAATATTATGTGTTAAAAAAGAATAACTAAATTAGCTAATTCTATTTTAATTTAAAAATCTAACTTAGTTTAAATATAATTTGACAATTCAGCAATTAACAAGAAACACTTATTAAATGCCAAATTTTCGCATATATCGCTATTAAGTTCCAAAAGTGTTATTACACAGTCATTTGTACACAATTTTACCAGGCCATGAATCGCCACCCGTATTGTATTTACTACTATTTTCATACTTAATTTCTCAAGGTTCAATATAACTCAGATAATGATAACAGCGCATAATCGAATACTCGTAGCTGGAACTACCGTTTTAATTGAATGCATTTTAATGAAATAATTCCAGTATGTAATGATGCCAATAATGGTAATCTATGTATGATTTTGTCCTGTTTTAAATATCCTTGTAATTTTCTCCAAAATTGAATCCTATTAATTTTGCGTACTTATATTTATCAACATTAAATCTAACTACATAGCTAGTTAACTACTCACTTGCTGGTCTGCTAACTTCTCGTGGATCATTTCCAAGTGTATACCTTACGAACACGGGGATGTAATGCGATTTATAGTTTGTGGCTCATTACATTGTTTAACTATAAGATATGTTTCCGGGGTCGTTGGCTCGGCAGCCGCCCACACTTCTCAAATGTGGCTCAGTAAATATCTACAACTGCATTGTTTGTACTGTTTCGCTATTCCGTTTGCAATTTTGTTTACAAACCTTCAAGTTTAAAATAAATATCGTTTACAGTTACTTGAAACAGCGACTAAATTTGAATTTCCATTTGTAACTCACTTTAGTACTTAGTAGGTGCTTGTGTGCCGTGTATGGTAATATAGTAGCGCTCACGGTGAAGGCATACAAGTTTTTGAAATGCAAAACAATTTTACGCTCTTACTGTACTTTTAGTACCTATTTAAATAATATTATACTTGGACGACGCCTTGTCTCAATAAAGTGTATTCATTAACTATATTTTTTTTCCGTAAGCCTGGATACGCCTAAGAATCTTGGAAATTTATAGGGTTCCGTACTCAAACACTAAGAACGGAACCCTATTACTAAGCCTTCTTTCCGTCTGTCACAGGGCTCTGCCTTTGAACCGTAATAAATAGACAGTTTACAGAGTATGTATTACTTACTATGGCCGTTATAACAACAAATACTAGAGCGTTTTTGAGGTTATCTGTTGTACCGTAATACCGTTTTAAGGAAATAGGAACAACCTGCCTGCCACTGACGCATTTAATGACTTTAATTTATACAATGACAGCTTTAATTCCTATAGCCCAAATGAACTTCAAAGTAATCATTGATTACTACCCTTTATTATCGTCAATAAATAAGCTAAGTTGGATTAAACCATGTCGGGAACCTTCTAATTTGGTCTTGTCAGAAACATTCAGCAGCGAAACTAACTGGCCGTTCTCACGAAATCTGAATTATCCTGAGGCCTATTCACGTGTACTACAACCAAACGTATGTAAAAAGAACTTCCTCCCAAGTTATATTGCTGTTATAGCGCTGATAAGGGGCTTTTCAAATAAGGTGCAAAAAGACCTCTCCTTCAAAGCCGGCGAAGCAATAGCGACTTCTCTGGTGTTGCAAATATCCATTGGGCGACTGAGACTGCTTCCTATCAAGTAGCCCGTCTGCCTTTTCGTTAGGATAAATAATATTTAAAAAAAAACAGCTAAGTGTGAGTCGAACTCGCAGGCGAAGGGTTCCGTAATGTTATCATTTAATAATAAATAAAGTTGAACAGCTTTCCTACCAACTACCAACATAAGTTTGTTTTTCATAGTGTTTGTATGAGTTACAAAAGTATGTTATTCGGTTTTTGAAAAAGAGCTATATCTCAAAAACAGTCAACCGTATCTTGTTCAGACCAATTTTCGTTTAAAGTTTTCCTTGACATCTACAACATACAGGGGACACACATTTTACCGCTTTGAACGCCTATCTCTCAAACAATCGACTTTGAGAAAAAATGGTTTTAGAAACCTGAATGTTATTTTTGAAGATTTTTCTATACACCCCCCACGTGTAGGTAAGATGATTTTTTTTTGAGTTTCAGTTCTATGTATGGGGAGCACACCCAAAATTTAATATATTTTTCGTTTTTGTACATAATTCGGAACGCAGTTTACTGAATACACTTACTTACCAAGTTTCAACTTTGTAGTCTTAATAGTTTCCGAATAAAGTGGTTGTGACATACGGTCAGACGGATAGACATGACGAATCTTTAAGGGTTCCGATTTTTGCCATTTGGCTACGGAACCCTAAAAAATACCACAGTTATGACAGTGACAAAATATCGGCAAGCAGTGGTTATACGTGTATAATATCTCCGCTTCTTATAGCTGCGTTGTGGTAACTACAAAAACGTATGTTTGGTCGCCAGCCGCCAATGGTGTCAGGCCTCTCACGCGCCATGTCCCTTGAGTTGTAGTTGCTTTTGTTTCTTTTTATGATGGAGTAGCAAACGAGTAGTGATGAGCAGTTCCACTAAATAGCTCAGAGATGCCATCAGACTGTATTCATGTTTAAGGATGAAAGAACCGCAATGAAAAATTTTTAAATGAAAAGAAACGAAAATTTAAATCCATCCACTCGAGTTATTTAAAATTATAGGAATCGTGTCTTTCTGGTATTCAAAGAAAACTACAAAAAAAAATGATCAGGTGGACTGCATGCTCGTATGTTACTTCTGCAATATTAAAAATACAATGAGAGTAAATGACTAAATGAAAAACAAAAAGTGAAATAAGACTTTATTCCATTAAAACAAATGTAGGAAAGTGTAACAAGTGATAATTCAACAATAAATAAGAGCTTAAGAAATATAACATGCATGAAATTACAATAATATTTGTTCAAAACCTAATTATCACCTTCACGTAATAGTTCCTCAGAATATGTTGGTACAATACAGTTTAGTAAGATTGCATCCAAAATATAGGCTATTGTACATTTCGCTTACACGTTATAATAAAAGAGCGAGAGGTGAATAGAAATGCCGATGCTTTTTCTACTACTATATTTATTACACTAAAGTTATAGGACTTACTAATAGAAAATAATTTAATTACAGAAAAAAAGTATTGGAGATGTTGTAAAAACTTACCCACATATTTGGTTTTAGCAAGGATCGCTCTTATTACCTAGACATTGTTTACGCATGAGAATTATATTAATATATCTGGCAATTCCCGTCACATATATTTTATACATAATATTCATATTTGTATTAACCCATATAATCGATAATTTTACGTGTAAGGTTGCCTAAATTGATTATTTCTCAATCGTATGTAATTTCAAATTAATTATTAAAATACATATATCATTTAACTAAGTATAGCTTTTATAACACTAAATCACATCATAAGTGCGATAGCTTTTTGTTGTATAGAGTACCGAAAAAACCTCTAGACAATACCTATAAAATTTGCAGACCACCCAGTTCCACCATTATTTCTCGTAGTAACGAATAAAATTCTGATAAAATTGTCGGTGCTAATATGGTCTGCGGGAACTTCATCGCAGTATTGGCCGAGCGAATTCCCACTTTTGTCTTGTAACTCTACATAGTTTTTGTCACAAGCTATTCCTAAGTCAAATACGGTAAAACGCAACATTAATCGGGTACCAACAGGCGTTGCAATGTCCCACTGGCAAGTACTCTCTTTACGATAAATTTGTGGGTACAAAGGACTAGTGACTTTTCCAAATTCGTTATTTATCGTCCCTCCACAGCCTGGACCTCGGTCAGTCGCGATGTAATACACATCATATATAAACACGTTAAAACCGTTTGCACGACTATGGAAAAGTAAATAACGACCTGTTGAAAATACTGGTGCAACAATGTAATATTTTGGTACATTTAACAATAAATCCGATTCTGTATTGTTGCCATCAAATATTTTTAAGAAAACACTATCGTCGTAAAATTCCGGAATCACATTTATAAAATACACCGATATTGTATGGTTTATGGGCGCAGTAATAAGAGTAAAGCAGTCCCTTTTCGGCAAATTTTCCGCATAATTTTCGAAACTGGATTGTATTCTGCCCTGTGTTCCTGTGTAATTTCTACCACAAAATCCCAAAAATACCACTTCTAATTCGACGCCACTATGATTCTGTAAAACATTTTCTGGTGAAGTCAGTAAACTAATACTTATCTGTCCTTGAACATAAAAATCGACAGATTTTACGAGACCACACAATTCAAATTGAGTTGGAAGACTAAGCGTATCTTCATAAAAGTTTGGATGAGAAAAAAAGTCATCTTTATAGGCACCCATGATGAAATTTTGTCCAAGAGACATATTATATGGTTTAGAATGGCCAATTATAACTAATTTATCTTTATAACATTTATCACTAGTTTTAGGTTCAATGTCTAAGTTATGAACTGTAACTTGCACCGTTGAGTATGGTTCCTCACTTATGTCCAAGTCATAAGTGCAATGTAATCCGCGTGGAATGGATCCACTTTCATATCCAGGAGAAGTCCATCGCTGTACCGAATGACTAACGGTAATTGTGGACTGCTTACATAGAGATCTTTGTAGTGTCAATAGTATTTGAAAGCCAGAACTGTTAATTTCGCCGTCAGTTGAAAGTCTTATGCTGAGAAGATTACGCGATGAAATTAACTGCGGTGGTATAGTGTGACCACAATATCTGCCAATAATTGTACTGTCTGGGTTAATTCCGTCTCTGAGTTCGAAAACATCACAGTCACATTTACTGAAACCTAAAGCAGTTTGATTGACATTTTCACATGGTGATACGTGAAAAGATTTGAATTCGACTTTTATAACATAATCCATAGGAGCTATCACATCCCAATGACAGTCCAAGTAATTTTCGTAGACTACGTTCCCACCTATGAGAGGAGATTTTAATATACGACTAGAGTCTGATGTCAAATTGACACGACCTCCACAGCCAACTGATTCTGAATAAGTGAAAAATACTTCAACTTTAAAACCTTCATAGTTTACACTGCTATCACTTACGAACTGCAATAGTGCCATATTGTTGTTACTCCTGATAGTTTTTGTTAAATTCAGGAAACCGCAAAATAATGCTATTCGTTTGTTCGCATCTATTTCTTTTCCATCAAATACTCCTATATAATCATTATAACACTCCATGCTATTTTCCAATGATATGTATAAAAATTTAAATACCACTACTTTATTTGCTGGAGCTTCTATGATCCACGAACAATTCATATTATTATCATACGAGTTTATAGCATTCGAATCTATCATAGTGGGATCTTTCACGATTCCACCACATGCATATTCAGAATACGACAATTTAAATCCTTTCTTTTGAGTATAGGAATCCGTTCTTAAAACTATTTTTAAGTTGTTAAAATTATGCATTGGTTTTGGTATCTCTTTACCGCAATATGTTTCGTACAAATATTCACTGCTTTCGCCACTAGTTATAGTAACATTATCATACGAACACTCCGGATAAGTCCCTTCAAATTCAAAATCCTGGAATATCACTGATATTTTGTTTCCAGACCCCGAAATTTCATAAATGCAATGTAAAGAGGCGGAATATTCATAAGGATAACCTGGACTATAAATAAATTGTTCTTTTTCCGTCGCTGTGAACTTTCCTCCACATAAGGGTTCCCACTGGGCTGTGAAACCATCTAATTGTGTAGAAGCATCTGTGCGCAATGTTACTTTCATTTTATTAGCGGTGGAATTCAATGCATTTACTATTCGTCGACCACAGAGTTTAGCTATTTCCGTATATGCATCCTCCCTCCAATCATAAACAATTAAGACATCCTTAGTGCAGTTTGTGGTATCTTCTATAGCAAAACGTTCCATGAATTGCAATGATATTCTGTTACCTAACTCAGCTTGAATTTCCCATGTACATTCTATGTTGTTAGGATACGCTTTGGGGTAATTAGGTGAGTTAAAATATCGGTCCGACATGGTCAGAATACCGCCACATTGGTCACTCACAGATCTAGCAAAAACTTTTAAGTTTGTAAAGTTTTTAGACTTTGAATGATACTGAATATGCGTGTACATAAACGATGTACTAAGTGGATTATCAGGCATTTTGTCCCTACAATAATCTCCTATTATATGGCCCATTTGGTCTAAGCCACTCGGGCCAATTTTTAAGTACTCATCAGCACAGTTTAACATGAAAGAACCTTCCAATT
The DNA here is from genome assembly GCA_018250295.1 of Spathilepia clonius. Lineage (NCBI taxonomy): Eukaryota > Metazoa > Arthropoda > Insecta > Lepidoptera > Hesperiidae > Spathilepia > Spathilepia clonius. Next base: position 9,029 of record DWRA01001013.1, on the reverse strand, counting down.
TAATCTCCAATCGGATACCATAAGGTATTACGAGAATCCAAGCACAGTCTAACGTATCGGTGTAGTTAACTGGAACATTAAAAATGTTATTTGTACCTTGTCCTATATGTACAACGCCTCCGCAAGGTTGTCGTTCCCATTCCAATTGGAAATTAAGGATATAGTTATATTTACGTATCGCCTTTATCAATATTGAAGACATAGGTAACCTATAGGAAACATTAGTATTGTTACCACATACTTTTCTCGAAAATAATGTTTCATCTTGTCCAGAATTGGCCTTAAGAAATAAAACTGAATTATTGTATGTACATACAGTTCCTGAATACGTTGAGGTAATATTTATATTTAGGTATATAGTATTATATTGGAGTGTACTATTCAAATTATTTGTGTTACCAACATTATTGTATTCCCATTCACATGTATAAGATCTATCAAGATCAGGAGATTGTAGTTGTCCAGTTACTCCACTTAATTCACCACCGCATAAAGCTTCTTCATCTGAACTAAATTTTGCTTTAAAGCGATGAAGCAGTCCATTAGATTTTGCAAATAAATATAATGCCATTTTATTTCCAGTTGATTCAATGAATTGTGGTGTATGAGACGTTTCTTCACTGGATAAGTGTTTTATAAGTGTTCGGAAACTATTGTCGTTATAAAAACCTATATTTTGACTATTAAGGTCAATATCGATAAGCTCCAACCGAACTCTACGTTTCTTATCTGGCACTGTGATTATCCAATGACAATATTTTACTGTACTTTTTCGCGGATAACCTGGAGTTGTCAAAAAACCTTCGGGTGTTGTCACCATTCCACCACATAGTAGTCTTGAAGAAGTAAATGAAAGTTTAAAACCTCTATGATCAGATATTTGAGTATATTTGCTAGGTTTATTATTATGTAATTGTATTATTGCTTCATTTGAAAAAGTTTTAATTGGATGGCTAATATCTTCCAAATAATCAGTATCACATATAGTTTTTAATATTGTTACACTGTTATTTCCAGGTATTTTCTCCATAATTATAATTTTCGTTTCACATAGAGATTCGGATTCTGGAAGGTCTAAATCTTTCAATCGGAACTGAATCATATAGCGCATAGCAGATTTTACATGCCATGTACATATTGTTCCGTATTTCAGGTTCATATGGGGGTAACTTGGAGATGTTATTTCACCAGAGTTCCCAATTATGGTCCCCCCGCATAAATAAATTGATATATTTGCCTTAAAACCATCTCTTGGTTCAGCTAGTCGAGTACCATATTTTATATATAAATAATTGTTGTTCGTTTTAATAGTTTCCGGTCGTTCATTACATACACGTTTTAAGAGACGTGAGTGTTCTGAAGAACCATCTCGGATTTCAACAAACTCTTCAGAACAAGAATCATCCCTCTGCAAATCAAATCGATCTATAAAATCAATTTTTAAAATCTCTCCTGGTGGAGCAGTAAATACCCAAACACATTCAGTATAGGGCATTGGAACAGACGGGTAATTAGGTGACGAAATAACTTCCGAACTATGAGTAGAATCTAAAGCTGAAGTACCACCACACTCAATATTTTGCTCTTCATAGTGCAATCCGAAATTTTGAAATGTTATAACAATAAAATGCAACCTTCTTACAAAAGTAACATAAACAGCGTTACTAGATGATATTATATTATCTCTGTTCTCGTGATCATAACCACAATATTTACCTAAAACTGGTGCTTCAGCTGATTCCCCATTTCTCAACATAACATAAGTCTTACATTCGTTTTCATTATTGGTTATATTAAAATGATCAAACTTTAGTTTTATATTACGCCCAGGTCTTACTTTTACTGTCCAATTGCACATCAAAGGTACATCATAAATATCTTTTAAGTCTAACAATGTCACAGTAACTGTTCCTGATTGATCCGTTACAATTCCTCCGCAAACAGATTTTACTCGAGCTTGAAAACCTTTACGAGATACTGATGCATCACTTTTAAAATTCACTTTCAAATATGTTTGCGAATCTACATAATTCGGTAAGTCCTCAGATAAACAAACATGATCTTTTAAGGGTGACCAGTTAATCAAATTATATGACGAATAAATAGATAGGTAATCAGCATAGCACGCTGTAGTTTGCTCAAGTGAAATGTCATTAAAATGTAATCTTAAATGTCTACCAGGCAGACTTTTAAAAATCCATTGGCAGTTTAATTCATTTTCATAATCTTTAGGATAATTCGGCGAAGTGAAAATTGTTGTGCTGTTGGGTAATATTAGTTTAGTGATATTTGATCCACAGTTAATATTGTCTTTAGATTCTTCAATTTCTATATTTCGATCTGATTTGGTCCATTGCAAATGAAATAGGGATCCCATATTTGTAACGTCTAATGACAATTTTATATAAGCGACATTTGAAGTCGACTTTAGATCTTTTGTCTCTGAGATGCTTGTAAATATTCCACAAAGTTTATCAATTACTGGAGCTTCATCATCGTATCCATCATAAATAGCCAAGTAATTGACGCAGATATTATCGTGTTGCTGTATGTCTAAATGATCTACGCTGATATGTATATTATCAGATCCATTGGTTATTATGCGCCAAGTATAATCACCAGAACCTCCATATAGATGAGGATAAAGAGGAGACGCTATTTCACCAGCTTCTAGATTGGTTATTTCATTCCCATGAAGAAAGCCGTAGTGCGCGATAAAGCCTTGACCAACATTTATATTGTTGCTATGGAATCTTACGTACAGTTTTGTAGCAGCAGTTGTATTTGAAGGTATAGTATTTCCGCAATACACGCCAAGAAGCTCACCACCGCCATTATTTTTACGCACTTCCAAGTAATCTTCATTACATCCATCGGAATATTCTAAATCAATTTTTTCAAAAGTTATGTAAACTCGATTACCTGGCGATGTACTTAGTAACCATTCACAGTCCGCATTAACGGGATACGAAAGAGGGTAGTTTGGTGAAGCAATATTTCCTTCTTCTGATGTCAGACTTCCTCCACAAGCAGTAGTAAGCGATGAATAATGTGCAGAAAAATGACCATCAATCGTATCCGAATGAGTTCCAAATTGAATAGTCATCGCACTACCTCGACTTACTAACATCGGTGGAATTGCTCGACCACAATACTCACCGATTAAAGGTGCACTATCATCGTTTCCATCAAAAATTTTGAGAAAAGAACGTGGACAGCGTCTGGTACTTATATCATTTTGTGGTATAGACATATATGTAATTGTCAATTTAATTTTTTGGTCCAACTGAGGTGCAAGTATAGTCCATGTACAATTTTTAGTCGATTGACTTATATATTTATCGTTACTTATGACACCATCATAAAAAGCGTCGATAACAGATCCACAAGTCATTGTAAAATTAGCTTTGAATCCTTTTGCTGTGCCATAACTATCCGTGATGAACTGTAACACTAAATTATTATTTTTAGTTACTATTTGAGTCAAATTTGTTTTGGGGCATATACGATACGCATAGGTAGTATTAATAATATTGTCCCCGTCATATATATTAATTACATCATCACAATTGGATTCTTCTTCATCACTGGATATATATAAATCTAGACTTACGATATTTAATTCAATTCGATGATTCATAGGTACAGTTATAAACCAAATGCAGTCCAATTTATTGTCATAATTTTTAGGATAATTCTTAGAATGAAGCCATCCTGATCTAGATTCAATCCTACCGCCACAAACAGCAGTAGACGAATCAAACATTGCTATAAAATATGTATCTCGTGAAGATTGTTTCACAAACTTAACGTACATGAAATTCCCTGTAGATGACACTACAGATACACCCGTGTGACATATTTTTGTAATAAGAGGAGAAGAAACACCTTGGCCGTTGTAAACTTCTAATGCGTCTGTTGAACAGTTTGTTGATTCAGTCATAACTAGTTCCGTAATAGTTAAAGTAATACTTGTGCCTACTGGGGATTCAATTAACCATTCACATTCCATTTCTCCGGGAAGTATCGCACTTCTTTCTATTTTTAGGTTGCCATATTGTTTTTTTATATGTCCACCGCATCCGGACCTTGCCCATTCGAGACGAAAGCCTTTATTTGTGAAAAAAAGACCAGATACAAATTTAATTTGTAAGGAGTTACTTTTTGTATGTATTTGTGGAGGTGTTACAGAACCGCAAAATTTGTTTGTAAACATTTTATCGGAAGTTTCTTTTGTTTGTAAATAGTCTGAATCACAGCCAATATCTGAGATGTTATTCATAACTCGATTCTGACTATTTGTATGATGTCTCCAAAAAGGATAATATGTCCTGAAATATTTGTATACATCAAAGTCTGTAAAAGTGACGTTTATCTTACTTCCTTTTAAAACAGTAATAGTCCATGAGCAGTTAACTTCCGTAGGATAATTATTTGGATAGCCGGGACTTTCGATGACTCCATAATCACCGCTAACGGTAGTATGACAAATTGTCTCATAATTAAGAAGGAACCCTTTGGACTTGAAAAATAAATCGGAACGAAATTTTATATAGGCGTGGTTACTTGTAGTTTCTATATTCTTAACATTCGATGACATATGACAAAACCGTCCAACACTAACAGAATTTAAATCCTGTCCGTCAAATATTTCTATGTAGTCTCCAGTGCAGTATGGAGTTCGTTCCAACTGTAAATCTTCAAAAATTATGCGAAGTTTCGATCCACTGCTTGAAACAATTTTATAAAAACATTCAGAATTTTCATTATAATCATTTGGATAATTGGGTGACGTAATAGTACCACTACTACCAGTTATTGTACCACCACAACCATTTAAAGTGCCATCCCAAGTTATTTTAAACCCAGTTTCCGTGATATAATAATCGGAATGAAAATGCAAGTAAACGGAATTAGCCATAGATATAATTTGTTTTTGCGGAATGTCTCCACAATATGTTCCAATTAATGGTGCATTGTTGGAAGGCCCGTTTCTTATTTCTAAATAGTCACCAAGATCACATTTGTTGCGTATAGGTTGTTCAAGATTAAAATCCGTAATGTTAAGTAAAATTTGTTGACCTACAGGTACGGTTATGGTCCATTCGCAATCTCGATTAGGCTCATATCGTTGCGGCCATCCTGGTGAATAAATGCTTCCCTGAGTTTTGACATACATTCCGCCACAGTGACTATTTTCATCTAAAAATGTGTAGGAGAGAGAAAATCCTGTTTCTGTAATACTTTGATCTGATTGGAACTTTATCATTAAGCGATTATTGACAACTGTTAATGCTGGGGGTAGAGTTTTGCCACAGTACTTTCCTAATGTAGTGTTTATATTATCTTTATCAATCTCAATTAGCTCTAAAAAGTCACTGTTACAATTGGGCATATCTTCAATATGAAATCTATTCCATGTTAACATAATATGCATTCCTTCGGGTGCTGCTAAAATCCAGGTACACGACTCGTCATTACTGTAAGTATCACGTAGAGAGGGATGATTAATTGTACCGGTCATTTCCCTATAGATTCCTCCGCAATTCACATCTATGGTGGTATAATTTGCATAGAACCCTGTACCTGATATGCTCACATCTGAATTAAATCGAATGTACATGTAATTTAATGACGACGTTTGAACAGGAGGTGTACGTTCTGAGCCACCACAGAATTTTCCTAATAATGTCGCATTACGGTTTAAACCATCTCTTATTTCAACATTATCAAACCTGCAATTAAAATAATTATTATCTTCGATATCAAAATCTTGAAATGTCAGAACAATTGCTTTTCCTGGATTAGTTCTGATTATATATTCACATATTTTATTATTGGGGTAGCTAAAGGGATAACCTGGAGATTTCAAAATACCGCTGTCCCCTACTATAGTTTCATGACAAAAGCTTTGATACGTTAACCTAAATCCATCAGAAGTCTTACTATGGTCAGTTTTAAACTGAAGGAAAAGCGTATTAGAGGAGGATGTGTATGATTTCGGATATGTATTACCGCAGTATTTTCCAACAAGTCGTGATTCAGAGGTTGGCCCATCATATATTTTCAAGTAATCGTAACCGCATCGGAATGACCTCTCCAATTGAAAAGATTTAAAGTCAATACGAATTTTGGTTTCAGGGCTCGTTTTAATTTTATAATCACACAATAAGTTGTTCAAATATTTATCGTTGTAAGATGGTGACATAATTTCGCCTTTGTCGACAGTGTAGTAGCCACCACAACCTGGGACCCCATCAACAGGCGCGAACGCTATTTGGAAACCATTTCCCGCGCCGTATGCATCAGAATGAAAATGTATAAGAATTTCTGAACCAGCAGACTGGATTGGAGGAGGTTGAGTTGAGTTACATAATTTATTTAATAGAGGGTCAGTAGTATGTTGTCCGTCATAAATGGCTAAATAATCAAAGTTACAGTTTGGGTGAGTTTCTATATCAAGAGCAAAGAAATGTAATTGAATTCTCTTACCGAAATTGGTGGTTAGATGCCAGTAACAATCGCGATTAGGTGGGTATGTGCTGGGCGAGCCTGGAGAGCTTATATGTCCGTGGATAGTTGCATCTATTTCGCCTCCGCAAAAAGGTCTTATACTAGTCCAATGTAGAGCAAACCCTTCTTTTGCTACTGTTCTATCTGATCTAAACCAAAAATATAAGTAATTGTGACTCGATAAAATATGGCCGCCATTAGGGTAAGAACTGCCGCAAAAACGACCGATTAATTGACTCGCTGAACTTCTACCATCATGAATTTGTAAAAAGTCATATAGGCAATCCGTATGATTTTCTAAATTGAATTTGCTAAAGGTAACGTTTATGACTTTATCAGGTGCTGTGTGTATTACCCAAGCACAGCGAGAATTATGTTTATATGTGGTATTTGATATTGGATAAGCGATACTGCCTTCTTCTTCGTCTAGCACACCTCCACAAGGTTTCGAAGACATCTGACAAAGTGAGCCCGAATACAACGCCGTACATTCACATCTAAAGCCAGTATCCGATCTCGCATCGAGCCTGCAGGAACCACCATTAAGACACGGATTGTTTGAACAAAAATCATTACTATCACAATGAGCACCTCTATAGCCTTTGAAACAGATACATGTGTAGCCCGCACGAAGTGGATGACATTGTCCATTAGCTCCGCATGGGTTTCCTTCACATCGCTGGGTAATATTACTGTCAGTTGATACGTAACATCCGTGTATCCCTATACCATTTCCAATCATTCCCTCTGGACATACGCATTGCGCTATTGGAAGTAGTCCAAATGATGAGGAGTCGACGCACCGCGCAGAGGGATGACATCCACCGTGGTTGATGAAGCAAGAACCCCTCCAAGTACACGTTACGCCATCACCGTCGTATCCGGGAGGACAGGATCCGCAAACGCGAGAACCTATCGTGTTATGGCATGTGACCATGGGGCTTGTGCTGCAGCCACCATTAGGGATAGTCGTACATTCGTCTATGTCGTAACATACGAAGCCATCTCCATCATAGCCCGACGGGCAGTGACCGCATCGGAAGGAGCCGGGAAGATTGATGCAATCAACTTTCGGGTTAATAGAACAACGAGGTCCTTGACTCGAGACGCACTCATTTACGTCAGTTAAACATGCAACTCCAGTATCGTTAGTAGTCCAACCTTGATTACAAATGCATTTGATTCCTTCACCGGTCTCGGTTTTTATACAAATACCGTGTCCACACATTTCGAAGTCACCTTCCTGACAGTCTTTTGCTTTTCGTGTACAATGTAAACCAAACCAGTGAGGTCTACAAAGACACTCATACGAACCAGGTCTATTAATACATGATGCGCCATTCTGACATCCCAAATCGGTTCCTGCGAAGTTTCGACACTCATTTACATCAATATTACAATTCTTACCTTCCCAGTTTGCGGGGCACAGACAATGATATCCGTTCACTAAATTCAAACATGTGCCGCCGTGATCGCATGGTTGCGACTCACACTCGTCCCTTCCCCGACTGTTTAATAACGTTTGGAGAGTCGTTACTCTATGAACCAGTCTATTTACCCTTCTAGATAAAACAGTCACGTAGGTTAAATTATTTTGTAAACTTGATGTCAAATTTTCTAAATTTTCCAGCTGTCGTATGATATCATCGGGAATGTTTGTAGAGCTTTGGTAATCGTTTATTGTTCGATGATCAGTAGTTCTGTTCGAAGAGATTGCTTGGAGCAAATTTACGTCACCAACGAATATGCCAGATTGTGGTCCGTTGACTCTTAAATAAATATTTTTTTCAAAAGCAGGCTGTATTATAAGATTCCCATCTGAGCTCTTGATACTCGGGCGGTCTTGATACACTTCACAGTCCAATTGCACAAACCACACCACGAGAAACAAGTACTGTATTAATATTGCAGACATGGTTTACTTCCTGTCCTGCCGACATTTGACTGTAAACTGATTTGCAGTAACAAAACATAGGCGGGCGTTGGTATTATCTTTTCCTCTGATAAAAAACATTATACCCAGCCATGTGGTAATTGTTTTTGATGAAAATGTGTGGAATTGACATTTAATGCTCTTATCATAATAGTCACAAATTCTTTCGTTTTCTGTTATGCTTTGTTGGGGAACCTCAACACAAATCAACGACATGGGTTTTACCGAGGACTGATAGGTATAGAATTGGTTCTAATGTCTTCTTTTATAATTGGAATAGCCCTTTTTGCATTTTGGATGGGGTCGACAACCATAGGAGAGCTATTGACTAAGTTGAAGGGTCATAGGGTCGAAGGGAATATACCTTTAGAATCGTGACATAGAAATTGGCCGAGAGTGGTTCACGTGGTGTCCCGGATGCCCATCGCCACGGACAATGTGGAGTACAACCAAGGTTTGTCTTATTGCTATATAATAAATATTGAATAGTTTGTAAATAACAATGTCAGACAAGAGTATTTTCTTGTTTCATAGTATTTATAGCGTTATTACGTACGTATTTAAAGGTGGTAGAACCCTTTAT
>DWRA01001012.1:0-19341 GCA_018250295.1 Spathilepia clonius | reverse complement strand
AAGGTATGTTGTCAGTGTGTGCATGTGAATCTTTTAGGCTAAGCAATTTAGATAATACATTTAGAGGATAGTTTAGTATTAAAGGATGTATTAACCGAAACACACGTCTTTTAATGACCCCTCCGACACTTCAGTCATGCTTGCTAGGTATGACTTGAACTGTAGGCATGAATCTCGTTTTCAAACTTGAGCATGTGGGATATATAAAAAAAACATTTTCATTTACCGTTAAAGAAAGGTGTAACAGAACTCTAAAAAAATTATGTATTTAAAAAAATAATCATTGAACTCGAACCCGGATCTTTACAGTACACATCAAAATGAAAACAACTTCTAAGGTCATAGCATGTTCGTTAAAAAATCCATATACAGTGTACTCATACAACTGACGTAATTTATTACATTCATAAATAAATACAAGCTTTACTTATCTAACAAATAATCGCCGCTATCATTTTTACAGCAACTCCGCGAAATCGACGTCAGGCAGAACACCTACACTATAACCAACAACGTACCTAAACTGTATGACATGCAAAAACTAAATTTACACGATTGCACGTCTCCGAATCGTGCATCTTGATAAGAGATAATATATCCACGGCAAATTAGTAAGATTGCATGATTACAGGGGAAAGAATTACCAAGAAAAGGTCCATCTTGTAGCTTTATGCATTTAACTTTATCTTTTGCTCTAAAGTCTTCTCGTTCCAGAAACAGACCCGTGTATAGGTGTTACGTTCTTGTTTTTATAATATAAGTAGCAAATGTACATGCACTCTACCTAATGGTAAGTGGTCAGTGCCGCCCATAGTAATTTCGCATAACGCACACATACTACGGTGCGCTCGAATGATACCTACTGCGTACGTAATATATTTTTGGTAGGAATTCGCAACATTTTCTCAAAGGCGACTATTAATACATCAATTCTATTAATGTACAAAACCGCAGAGTCACAAAACAGGGGCAAAGCTGCCGGCCGCCGCGGGACCATTAAATAGATATCATCTTACCAATATCCATTTACAATACGCAGATGCCTACAATTACTGTGTGCGTAGATATTACATATTATGTAATAAATAAATACTTCATATAAACATAAACAAAAAGGATAACATTTGACCAGCTTCGGCTGGCTACTTCAACGTTGTTCTAAACTTCTCGTTTTCAACGACAGTATTTTATACGAACATTAAAAAATGAAACTATAAAAAAGTCGTAACTGCACACTATCATTCACTGTATCTTGTTGTGTTATGGCACACAAAGACAAACACGTAGACTGGCTAGAAACTTTATTTTGCGAAGTCTCTTAAAATATACATATTGCATACATTATTTTATATTCGAAAAAGTTCTGACATTCATTGTAAATCCCGCGTGCACATTCAATTCTGACCATTATTATATTAGGATTAGTTTACGCCCTTATCCAAGATTACAATGCTAATTTTTCAATATTTGTATTGAAGGCTGTACTTACTTCTACAGTAAGACAGAAAAAATAGAACTATTTTTTTTATTTGCACCGTGCAAATAAATATACAATTAATTTTAAAGTTTTGCAAATCACAGAGGTATTTCAAAGATATAAATTACATACAAAACATCTTGTACCATATGTAAAGTACTGTAATATGTTATTTAGACACGCCGTCAAGAGTCATAGGTGGCGGTCGTACTGTTCTCATATTATGCAGTTAATTGATAGTTAACCTTTACTCCGTTATTAAGCCGTTATGCAAGCGAAAATAAACGAGGAAATTTAAAAACACCTATCGCCCGTCACACCGTTGCGTTAGTTCCTGCGCGAATTATACTAACAAAATATTCGCTTTCAAAATATTATTGTAATTTTAAGTTAAAAAAGGCTCAACTGTTCTCTGCTGTATCATAGTGTTTATACAAGAAACAAGCTTGTTGTTCAGATGCTGTTAAATGATCATTGCATACATTGTAGGAGATCAATTACGAACGCAAAACAGGAATACTCTTTGAAATTATGGTCAAGCTCATATGACTTCTGTTCAGGAGTAAAAAGGAAATCCTCGTATGCTGGTTCTTCGTGGTTCACTTTTCAGATAAGAAACCGCGATATTTGTTTTTTTACTCGCCTTATATGTATGTCAGAAATATGATTTCTCCAAGACATTAAATTAATAAAAGCCAAAACAATTCACCTCATGCTACATGGCCACTGTTGCACGTGGTAATTTGTGATCAATCCCAAATGGATTGGTATTGTACCCGAGGTGACCTTCGGATGCGTTTGCTACTCCTGATTGTAGCCTTATTAATGGAAAATCAAATAAAACTATATAACGTAAATAGTAAAATACACATAGTAAAATAGCCAAGTTATCGCAGTTCGTGATATTTCTTGCTTTATCATATCGAGACGTGATCAAATAATAATTAGAAGTACATAGATGTTTGCTACGTAGTAAAGGGACGAGTACATCATAGAGATAATATTGTTTTAAGTAATAACCTAAACGGGCAATTTATGAGGGATTGTGTGTACGTATACGCGCTCGAGTTTGTGTATCAATGCAAAAACTTGTGTGTGTTTGTCAAGATTCAAATCGCATAAATAAACGGTTTGTACCCCAAGATCAAAATTGAAAACAAAATTCGTCAAGGAAACCGAAACAGTAGAACACAAATCACTTTCCCACCACGCATTCTAGTTCGGTGTGCCGGTCGGCTGTCGAGAGGGAAACCGGTCGGCGGCCGCCCGCCTCCGCCTCATTATGTCACTAGAAATGGCAACAGCTCGCCCTACACTTTAACTTAACTCGTGCGAGTTTATTTACATCCATAATCGTATCTACGAATTCCTTACAAAACCGAATAATTCAAATTTTTAACTTAATAATATGATCAATAAATAAACGTAATTAACGTTATACAGGCTTTACTGCCAACTAGTGGACTCAAAAATGTCTAAATTAAAAGTGCAACAAAACATAAAAAGTGCTTCAATCGCCACGTAATAACATACAAAACGTGGACTATGTCTTTACTCTAACAAAATTACACTCTAAACGGGACAAAATCAAGAACAATATTATTTTTTACACCAAGTTAAATTTGTTGCTTATCTAAAAGTTTTATGCAAATTTAATTGTAAAAACACTTTTTTGTACATCCATATGTTACTAGGTCAATGTTTAATTATATGATAAAGAATGTGTGATCTGAAATAGCTCGAACTGCCATTTGTTCATTAGCTTATGTCATAAAAAACAATAATTTTCATGATTTATGGAGTTTCTCTCATAATTTTTAACCGAAAACGAAATACGTTGAGCGGTGGTTAGTTACCGACAAAGAAATTGAAGATAAGAATCTATCTAAATTGGGGGGCACAGCGGTGCCCCCGCCAAATCGATCTTGCTATATACCAGAACCTTATTAGCTTCATTCCCCTCTCGATAAGATTAGTTAGTACTGTTGTTTATGTGGATATTGGTGCAATTATTGTTGTAGGTGTCTACGACACTGATGTTAACCCCACACTATAATTAATTATTATATATGACGTAACAGAAGATTATAATTCACTGTAATAAAACCCATTGATATAATGGCTAATAAATTCCGTAGCATCAATAAATAATTAAACAGCGAAACATTATCGCATGACGCGGCCCACTGGAATTATTGCCGAATATTAACCCAACACCGAAATAACGATAAAATTTTCAGTCGAACAGAATGGTAGAAATATTCGCATCGTTACGAAATACAAACGAAAAATGAAAACGAGGCAAAAAAAAACAATCAACGACTATAAAACGTTATTCATTCAATAACACGAAGCGAATCGGATGGGAGAAGGGGAAAAATGCAATTGGAAAAACCGATACAGCACGGCACAGTTTGTTTTATACCGAGTTGAAATTGAATATATTCCGAGTTGAAATTTAATATCCATCAATGTTCGGATGTCGCGGAAACATAAATATGGCGAATGAATAAATAAACATCGAGCGACATTAACGATTCGGCTCGGGGGCTCGCGGCAGCCACCCCGCGCGCGCCCAACCCCCTGCCCACTCGAATAATGCACAAGTGGTTATGTATAACTGATTGACACAGATCAGATACACGTAGACAGCTTAACAAGCCTAATGGCACAGTCGTGGATACCTGAATTCTATTCCCGGACAGGCAGACATCAATAAAATCCATTTGCATTTCTGTTCTGACCATTTGTGTGTCTATAATATCAATAAGAAAAAAATATGACCACTAATGATTTTGTAGACCTGTAGTTGCTACACCTGAAATTTAAGTTGGAACACCCCATGTATAATCAATTATTTTAAAGTTATTTTAAGACACCCTTGACCGTTATTTTAGGAGATAATTAAGAAGAACTCGGCTAATAGGCTGCTATATCAGGAGTCGGGTCGGATGCTCTAAATGACATAAGTTTATCGCTTATATAAGTTAAAATTAGTAATTATACAAAAACTCCTTCAAATTGGTACCGTTATTTGCATCTATTTAATGTCAGTAAATTAAAAAAAGAATCATTATCGTTTTTAGACTTCATTTTTTTAGATTTTAATTATGAAAGTACATTTTGCTGTTTACGTAAGAATTCAAACGTTTTGTTATACGGTACCAAATGAATAAACTGCAACCACGTATAAAATGATAATTAACTACCATGCAACCTCTGAAACATAAACTACTCTGCGGCGCCAAACCCTGTCGCTCCTGGAACGTGTAAAACCTCCGTGGAATATTATTTCAGTCAATGTGCGTTTAACGCTGAGGGTCGGTCGAGGACCGCCGATTGCTACAACGCCTATCGATAAATATATTCATGGTTACAACTAGATATGCTCAGATAAAAATATATATGAGAGCAAACTTACGTTAAACTTCTATTTCCTTTAAAAGGGATTTTTTGACTTACGAAGAGAAACCAAATTAAATATAACCAAACACTGCATGATGGTGCATGATCTAACCAGATGTGTGAAAACAACCGAGGACAGTATTGAGACGTAAAAAAGCACAACTAACTAAAAAAGATAAAGGTAGAGTTTGTGAAGGCAGCCTTTGTAGCTTTAAATGCCGCTTCAGCAGTTTTTACAAAAGTACCTTTGAGTGAGCTAAAGCAAAGGTCAACACAGTCGTAGTTAAATGCAAAACCGCTAGTGACGATTACCAAAAGTCGCCATATTTCTTAAATTTTAGGTGAGATTAACAATTTTAAAATCCAAAAATGATCTAAAAACACCAGATTGTGCAATTTTATTTATTCCCAAAAAGGTTAAAACTCCGCTGCATTAACTCAGAGCCGCAAATAAATCTCCAAACGTTTGCGCAAAACATTTCAACGCTACCGCTTCACAGCCTTTACGTTTCAGCGCAAAGGGACAAACAAAAGATGTACTACAGCCATCAGTCCCGAAAGCGAAGTAAAACGAATCACTGTCCCAAAAAACGATAGTGACAGCATCAAAGGCATGTGCAGCCATTTGCGAGACGCAGCCGCCGGCATTGTCGGCTCGAATCGATTTCGGCGTGACGGACCGGTGCCGGCTGTGCGCTGCCGTGTGATGCGGTATGCCACTCGAAGACATTCGAATAGACACTAGATACCTAAACAATATAACTATTATACCTATACCGTTTTTGTTTTACGGGAGGCGTGAGGACGAATCATCTAAAGATACTCCATCTTTTGGGGGAAAGATCAAGTTATGTGAGATTTCTACTCAAAATCCTCTTTGTAAGCACTGTATATGAAGGAAAGCCACCAAAAGTAACCAGAGCGCCCACTCTAACCATTTGCAACTTCAGGGCCCCTGTCAATTTGGTAACTGCTAGGCAGAGAATATATCTTTACCTACCTAACTGTATGTATAGTATAGTAGTAGTACAGTAACAGGATATAAAGTATAAACATTAGGTAATAATATTTAAAAAGGAGAATTGGCATCAGCTCGTCGTCTTTTCGGATAACAAGCTGATCGTCCATCAATCAAAGGTCTTAAATTGTCTCATTCTGAGGAAACGGTGAGACATCCTTTCTTAGCAGTAAGACAGTAATGGATTGAGTTATTCATTTGACTTTTCCACTTTAAATATGAATTATACCCTTCCTTGTTGTTGTTCAAATTCAACAGAATCGCCTGTAACGTCACATATCCTTATAAATGTTACAATGTCACTGACTAACTCGTTAATACCTTTAAAGTAAGTTAAACATCAAACAACGCATTTGATATGAAAGCGCACCAGAATATATGTCAGAGCGCTCCAACACACTCATGCACAGAAATTGTTCTATAATTTTTAAACAGCGATCATGAATGCCAATGTGGACTAGATTTTAATAAGTGCAAAGCTCGTCACATCCTTCACACGTTCTTCTCTTTTTTTAAATAACACTGTTTAATACACAACGATATAATATTTCTTTTTCTCCATATTTTCTCTCAAATATTCCACAGTAATTTCCTCTCTATACCTATTCCTCCATCGACGTCCAATGTTACCGACATAACCTGCCAACCCTTCATACTTTCCAACGTATCCATTGAGTGGAATTCGGCACGCCTCCCTTCCTCCCCTCGGCCGCGTCGATTCGATATGAAATTATCGTTTTTTTCGCTACACCCACGGACCTTCTGTGTGAACACGAAGCATGGGGAACGCGATAATAACGGACCCTCGCAGTGCCCACGGGCAAAGCCAGTCGACATCATTTTCATTTTGTTTTCAATGCGACATCGTTTTTTTATTAATTTTCAGTGAGGCTTTCGGTTACACTACACACTGTATCTAGAGATTTGTTTTTAGAAAATATGTATATATATATATGTATTTTAGGCATTGAATCAATATTTTTACGTTCCGTTTTTTATATTGCATTTTATTTCATCATTAAAAAGACGATGTATGTATATACGTGACGTTTAACTGATAATAACAGAAGGTACTTACATTTCCTAGGATTAATTTTATTAAGTCCCTTAATCGAAAATGGTAGCAACTATCGATATTTTCTGATAGCGCATATTAATATTATGCTACGCCACTATCTGATTACACTAATGTATAATCAATAGTACATACAGAAAAAGATTAGTTGATCAACCTAACTCTGTGAGTGTAACCGACAAACCCAAAATCAATATTTGTATCAACTTTACCTTAACATTTGGTAGGTGAGTGGCCACCATCGCGTTATCCAAAATATAAAGGTAATTCCTACGAAAAATACCTAAAATATTTAGAGACTTAAAGATTATAAACGCTATCTAACGAAACACCGAGACATCTTATCGTTGTTTTAATCCCTGATAACCAAAACAGATTTTTATGTAGAATTACCAAATAGGCGTACAGTCCACTCGACACTAGTCACTAAGAACACATATATTTAGAAGAGTATTCTTGAAGCCGCTCACATATGCGTTGAATCCGATGAGCGCTGCACGTAACTTTATACACTTTTGTTGTAGACATCCTTAAAACATAACGATACCGTTAAATATATTGTAAATAACACAACCACACAAAAACCATGAACATTAGGGTCAAATCGATATTTTCCCGGGTGCCTCTACTTTTAGCACAACTACGTTTTGGGATGTCCCACGGACACTAAAAATCGCTTCCAGGTGGCGACGGACAGAGAACGGATGGCAGCCCTGTTGAAACAGATTACTGCTGCGTGGGTATTGCTGCTATATAACACAAATGGTTGCAGCTGTAAGATATTCCGTTAACTTCGTACCTATGTAAGGGTTTTTTAACTTATACGATTATTGAGCCAGTATGAGTGCTGGTGAGTAGCAGTCTAACGAACAAAGTGTGTAAAAAAATAATAAGAATACATACAAAAAAAGTCCTACAGGAATAATTACATCACGCATGGCTACAATCGATCGCCGACCTAACTTAGTTTCGTTAAAGAAGTTAGAATGGTCTATTTAGGGCTTCTACAAAAAATATTTCCGAAATATCAGGCGTTGTAAGCGTGTGTGTGAAACGAATTGTCAGTCTGCTCGTGTATACGTGTTGTACGTACATACATTACAGTGGATAGCATCTTTATCTTTTATCTTATCTATACCTAATCAATAAATAGATACAGTAATTAGTACTAAAAGGTGAATAAACTAAGCGCTCACTAAAAGTTTAAGGAAAATATTGCTCATTTACTTGAATGTTACTTATATTACATACTTGTAACTGTGTTATTTTTAATCAAATAAAAACCTTAAGTACCATGCAATTGCAAAATAATTTGTATTCATTTTAATGTTCTTGGTTGAATTTTCCAAAAATTGTTTTTAAAATGCACCGCGTGAACAAAAAGGAAACTTGCTCCATATCAAACATATTGTCTCAATCTTTGTAAAAATAAATAATAAATACTTATTTATTTTGATTCTAATACAGAAAAACCGTCGGCATTAGGCTGTATGAAATAAAACGCGGAGTGTCCTCGATGTGCTGATGACACTCGCGAGATTGAGTGCGCTACACTCTGACATCTGGCCCCAGTGTCGTAGGTCATAGCGGCTATCGCGCTACGATAACTGCCCGTACCGCTAGATCGGTTAAAAATAAACTCTACTGCCGCTTCTTAAAGTTATTTTTTTGTTACAAAGCGTAGGTTATTACGATAAGAAATACAAACGGTTAATGAATTGAGTGTGTAGCTTGAGAATGTTCGACACGAGAACGCTCATGCTTACGCTCCAGTTGCCACCGTCCGTTCAGATATGGTACGGTCAAGAGGTTTCACGTGGCATGATGATCTAAAACGATTTCAAATTTTTAACTTAATTTGGTCGAGTGCGGACTGGTGGACTGAAGAACTGTTTTTTTTTTGTGAAGTCTCAGGCACGTAAAGATTTTCTCACATTCTAATTTCTAATGCACTGCATCCGTGTAAGAAATTAATTTTGACATTAGATTACCTGTGATTACAATCTCTAAGTTCAAAATAGAGATGTCGTGGTCCAACCCATTAAACTCACTGTATTTTTATGTTTTAATAATGTAAAAATAACACACAAACGAAAAGTTCCAAAATGGACGTCATTTCTGAATAACTAGCAGACAGCAATTTTATTTATTCACGCGTATAGCCGTATAGTTTTCGAATTTATTTTCCTCTATTTTATTCAGTCTATATTTGACGCAGTTTTATTGTTTCGTTTGTTAAATAAAAACTGTATAGAGCAGATCGCTGGCTGCGAGTTAGCTTTTTGTTCGAACCATTTTTCCATTTATACAATACTAGATGTACTCGCGACTTCACCAATGGGGATTTTAGGATAAGTAATTTTACATTTACAAGCTTTTATTTAACTTGTACTGTATGTATCGTCTCGTTAAATCTGGCTACTCAATTTAGAGCTCCAACCGATTTGAGTTTGGATGACAATGCTTAGTGACGTCATCCAAGATGGCAAACCAATATTTTTTATTCATCCTATGATACGAGTATCAAATGGGCTATCTGAGATGAATACGCAAATACCTAGACGTTACTTAATAGCTTAGTTTGTTTTAAAAAACTTATTTAATACATTTTTATGTACAATGTGTACTTAATCTATACAGTAGTTTTTTTTATAGTTGTAAGTATTTACTTTGCAATACTTACTATAATACGTACTTAAATGCGTGTATGATTTAAAAAATGTTATAACGTGCTCAGCAGCGGGACAGCAATAAGTTGACGTTAATCATCCTGTTTTAATGAACGAACAGCTATTTTTATCTACACACAAAACAAAAACAACACAAACAAACAACTCTAACAAATTCAACGTATAGATCTACCAGAATTTTCGTTAAGTCACACTTTAATTTACACGTAATACAAAACAACACATAATATAAAACAAATACGATGTCAATTGCATGGTTACGCGTGGAAAATCCAGTTAGCGCCGACGTAAACATACCGCTCGTAACCGACTACATATACATGTTATGTGTTTGTTGTATGTAAGTGTATAAAGAGCTAAACGTAGATATTATGCAACTCAAACGCCTCTGAGCGGAAATCAATAGGGATATTGTAAGTGACTGTGGGGCTATGAAGTTGGCGATTTAATTGTTTTGAAACTATATTTGTGTAAACGCGCAAATCGTATGGAATTCTAATTTAGACCGTAGCTCGAGTGCCTTAAAATAGCTATAAGAATAAGGATTCTACGCCTTCTGAATGCAGGTCGTTTTAAAATTGGTTTTAGGCGTCTCATGATATCGATAATAAAACTTAATTATATAATGTATTTAGTGTACACGCAGTTTATTCATTACAAGAATGCTAAAGTGAACAGATTTATTTTCGTCTGAAATTATTCTGTGTTACACTGATCAAAAATTGTCCAGGTTCACAAATGCCAAACATATTCCAACGTATAAAACCCATGAATATTTACAGTCATTGAGTATGTAGTATCAGAGAAAACATATTTTTCTAAACAATATTTTGACAGGCACGACACGTGTCAGTGCAGTCATGTTACGGATGATATAAATCCGATCATACACATAGGATAAAACAATATGATTTTGTTTTTGCAACGGACCGTGTCTAACACATACATCTATATAAATATAAATGCACCAAACGTACCAAAAAAAATCAAACCGAGTATGTGGGATATTCAAAATGAAATAAAAAATATTTCAGCCACATGACTTCTTGGCCCAACGTTGTTGTTCCCCATTTCAGTTGTAGTCGCACAAATACCTAACACGAACACACACAGACATATCCACATTATATACAGGCCGCGTGGACGGACGGGCATGTCAACGATGAATGTGACCGGTGGGTGAAAATTTCGTACACACGCATAAATTGTAGCTTTATCTGCGAATGCAGGAGGAATTTCCAAATTTATTTTATGGCTTTGCTACCTACATACTCGTATTTCAATTTGATGAATGGTATTTTTGGAGCGCACCTATATTTTTATGCTCTAGTTCTAAATGGTAAGAGCGTGAGATTTTCCTAAGCAGATATGTTATTTTATGCTATTTTTTAGAATTCATTGTTTCCCTTTGGGAAAATTAAACATGAAACGATCACGCGGTCCACCACAGTAATGGACACTTTCTACACTTACTACCTCATACTAGGATTCTGTGTGTCTTGGATACCATAGACATACGCAAAGATGAATACACAAACATCGACACTCAGAACATAAATCTTATATCAACATTTAGGTCTTACTAGCCGGGCTTCGAAACTGGAACCATCTGCGCGTCAGACCGGCATGATAACCGCTACGCCACGCAGGTCGTCGATAAGATACTAATAAGAAGAATCAAGGCCAAGCAAAACATTTAAAAAGCGATGATAATATATTTAAATTTTATAATAAATGGAACTGTTACAGTTACCTTATTTTATTTTACCGTGGCCTCTTCTCAGAAGACAGGCAAAACCTTAGCACGACAGTAATAACAGGTTATAACCCACCCATATTAAAGCATTTTATTCTGGGATTTAAGAACCGATTGTTGATGTTGAATAGAAGAAAGGCATTGTAGTACCTGTAATTATTTTAAGCCCTGTCGAACATCTAAAGCCACACGCCAACGTCGATTGCTCTTCCCGGAAAGACGATTGGAATCCGGCAAGGATTACGCGGTGGTTTAATTTAGTGAACTAGAGGCCAGTAGTTCAAGTCCGAGAAACATTCCTAACATTGCCGAGCGCCAGATCAGGACGTGGAGTTTTCATCGCGAGAACAATTACAAACTGTTGTGCTTTTTTCGTGTGTTGTGTGTTAAATGGGTATCGATAACGGTTGCTATGTAGACGCCCACATATACCACATTCATATTTTTCCGCGTACAACACTCCAACTTTGTCCTTTCAGGCAAGACACCTTTTAAAACTCAGGTAGGAGCCTCAGACCTTTATATGCCATTACATGTCTATGTACTTATGTTCAAAGCATCGGCAAGAACTGTATACACTACTTTTAAAAATACCCATTAAACTTTTTTTATTACATTGGAGCAGCAAACAAGCTTGTAGTCCACCTGATGGTAAATTGTTCCTATCAGCCATGGATATATGCGAACAACTCCAAACGGAACAGGTTGTACCTGAAGCCACCCAAGATTCTTTACCACTCCGGAGGACTAATATCGTCGCCTCATATATTGATCATCCGGCTTCCACACTTCCTCACACCGAAACGCAAAATAGCTTCATTCTCGAAACGAGTGCGGGAGTGGTGCTACCCTTGTCAAACCACACAAGATTTACCGCATATTATACGGTAACTGTAAAACGATTTCTAGCGTGTGTCTGATTAGTTGTCCTTCCGTTCGACAAATCCGCAACATGGCTGGGAGAATCATACCGGACCGCGCCACCCAACTGTGGTTCGTTGACTGTAAAGTTTACCGACCGGTAATTTACAGGCAAGGAAGTCCACCGGAACATTTCCAACTTCGGAAATCATGGACCGATCCGGAAGGGGAAACTTTGACAGCGTTCTGGTTACAAGTTTCCAACTCGTCGACTTGTGGAAACGAATTTGTGTATTTCGATGTCTGAGCGCGACACGTGAATGCAAGCACGTAGCTACCACCTATTACATAAATCAGTATATACAGGAGGTAAATAAGTTTGAAAGTGAACGTTAATATTCAAACAATAGTACATTATTCTACTACTACTTTTAACAATGATATATTTCAATACTACGGCTCCTACAATGTTTACTATGAACAATAATATTCAGAAAAAAACATAAATAAAATGAAATGTTCTATTTTCCAAGCTCGTATATTTTTTAATTTTAATAACACAAAAGTTGCAAATGATCTACCCTAAACGGTCACTGTGTATTCGCAAGCAATTTCTAAACAGGAGTTTTATTTAAAATCCACCTTTGAATGGATGAATCGTGGACTGTGTCGAAAGTGAGAATTTGTATAGCCATACTCTTCGGAACAAAATACAGTAGCGGCACCCTCTTGCTATATGGCAGGAATAATAGTGGATTAGATCATCTGTCTTCAAATTTATTCGTCTGTATAGAATAACCTGGACTGATTTGACAGAGATTTCACAAAATTTGCTATTTTATACAGAAAAATAGGTTTTCTGCGCCACTACGGTTCCGCATGACGTTGGTGGCTCGACTACCTATATCTAAGGACATTGAACGTGCCAGACACGGTCCGTGGTAGACATCAAAGGTATTTTGCTACAAAAATATTGGTCTAACTATGTATAGTACAAGGTGATTCCCAATAAATGTAAGACTATTTTTTTTAAGAGGCAAATCATTTTATTTTCATTGGGATATAGGAGTTCCCACCAGACGTAGATTTATATCACGAGGATCCAATTTGAGAGAGTTTACTAATAATTACTTTCTAGAACTATTCACTGAAAATTTCAGCTACTTAAAATAACGGCGATTCTATTGTGTAGCTCTAATTGAATAACGACAATAAATCTGGACAAAAAACGTCCTCAGTTCTTTTATCCTTTGCGATTCGGCTGATTTGTTATCAAATTTAGTGTAAAATATCTTTTATAAATAAAAATAGGGGCCCTCAAGTTTTTCCGTTGTGGTTCTTGCAACTACATTGTAGACTTAAGCTGATTTTTACTAGGCTATGTCTAATCCAATTTTCGGTAATCCGGATTAAGGCAGTCTACACACCACAGGCAAAGTAAGTGGGTATAGGCTTAAGCTAGCTTTATTTTTATTTATATATATTACAATCAGATGAACTTAGCACAAGTGCGAGTTGGTGGACAACTCAACACTCTTGCAATATGTTATCTGTTAACACAATTATACCATCACATGATACGTCGCAATTTACTCTAAAAACTAAAGAAGCACTCGTCTGTGAGAACAGTATTTAACGACGTTACTAACAAATATTTAATGGTAATTAATTTGACAAATCATGTTAATACATATCGATTAAGAACTTTAGATATATAAATATCGAATACCTAATAATAGATTTTTTTATTTTTAACATTATTTAGTGGCTCATTTACTTTTTTCGTGCAGTACAATCCACTCGATGGTAAGTGTCCACTGCCGCCCGTGGACAACTGTAATCAACACCAGACAAAATTAGAGCCCTACATCAAATGTGCCACAGTCACTATCGGTGAGGTGTGAGTTGGAAAGCCTCGGAAAAGCTCTTTACCACGTTCTTCAAACCAGAACACAGTAGCACTTAATGATGTTGTTATTAAATGGAAGTTAGTGTGAGTAGGTGTGTAACCAGCTTTAATCTCCTTTTTTGCCAGTACGTCACCTTGAACGAGTTAACAGGGAAAAAGTGTTTTGGAAACGGATCGAGTTGCTGCAACCACTTATTGGATAATCCGATCGCATAAAAACTAAATCGGATTCGACCACTTTTTACTACATAAACAATATTGCTTTTTTAATAAAAAAAATATGATTATAATCGAATATTACTTTTGACAATCTGACAAAATAGTATTTATCGATTGTTTTTTAATAATTATTTTACGTTTTAATTAAACTTTTATTAAACTCTACTATTATAAATATAGTACCGAGACGAATCCAAAAATCCTATACACGACTAGAATATTTTATTTAGCTGAAGTGTTATCATGGCCAGCATTCATGCCCATCATCAGATCCACTAAATATTAATTATCGCATTGTAATTGAAGTTACATTTACATTAAAGTATTCTAATTTTCATGTCAATCGACTATATAGAAGTAATTTAATATTTATTTGAAAGATTTTAACAGTTCATACTAACACAGGAAATTCATAAAATCTTGAAAGGTAATTATTTTTTTATAACTGATCAACGAAGAAATAATGCAATCGGATCCTAGACTATAAAGTGTAGCAATCGTATATTTTCACACGGCAATTAAAGTGCATATACGTATTGTACTAAACCACACAATGATGATTGTTTTCAAGTAACTGAACCTGACCCGTATAAGATTGGTTAGCGACTTGAGAATGTCTTACATGTTTCTACAGTTGTATACTTTAATGCCTGTCTTTATTTCACTTTGATTAATTTTCTTAAAAGAAATAGACAGATAAGGTTGTAGGACTGTTCGTGGTTCGACTATAAAGGAATCGACTTCAAACCTATTTCTACCTTATGATAGCTAATGGGGACATGAGTTATTCTAATTTGATCTTCACGGGCAGAAACATGTTTGTTATCAGCCTTAGATGGATTCTCAATCTCATTCAAGGGTTAAGCTTAAGTGTCCCTGGACAGCACTGATTGCTTACCAACAGGCGGGCCACGTGGCTCGCTACATTAGTTTTGTATTAAAACATAAATATGATAAAAAGGTGGTGCATTTAAATAACTGAGTTACATTTTAAATATGTTGCAGATTATTGTACGACATTATAATAAAACGTGCGTCAAAAGGCCTGTTTCCTGTCACGCGGGTTTACGACCTCAAGCGTACTACTTGCAGTCTCTTTTTGAATATACACGAACACATATACGAACAGACTAACGAGTTAATTATGTGTCCGTGTGGGACACGCGTGCGGCCGTAATGCAAATGGCCCTAAATTAATGTCAAATCTAAATAGATAGATATATTATAGATATATAATTTCATAGATATTTATCTGTCGTTTTCATGTGACGGTGTGCAGGCGCACATAATCATCTGTCTTAAAAGAAAACTGGAAGTATACAACAATATTCAAATGTATATACATATGTACAAATAATAGGTATATGCTCGTATATATAAGTATCTCAGTTCAGAGCTCAAATGTCACGAGTGTTGAATAACAATAGCGTACAGAGTACAGTCGTATGATTGTTGCTCCCAAAATATTTGATCTTTGGCTGCGTTTTCGTCTGAAACAATGGTCGGGTGCGGGAACCCGGCGTTGCGACGCGCGTGACGTCACCGCTGACGCACGCCGGCGGCCTTTCCTTTGCTATTCACCAACTCATGTTTCATTTTGAATGTCATAGGAGGAGAGACAGATAACCTACACTTCATGTTTTAATCCGATGACACCACTGCGAGATCTATTTCTACCTTATACCAACAGTGTCACGCGCTCGTGTTTTGGTTGGAAGATGGCTGTAAAAGGAGCACACGAATCATTGCAATTTAGTTACCAAGTAAGTATTGCTTACGCCTTCCTTATTTTACTCAAGTCCATATTCTGGTTAGCTTACTTCAAATCTACCGTCGAGCTTCTCTATAGCCCCTCAAATGTACAACTTTATACAGTTCTTTTAAGAAAATAATATTAGATATATTTATTTATTTATTTAAAACTTCATTATACTTTAAAAAGTGGTACTATAGGCGGACTTAATGCTAGAAGCATTCTCTGCCAGTCAACCTTTGGGTTAAGCAGAAAGCATGCATAGCGGCACATCAAAATAAAATAAAATAATATATATGATATACATACACAACTAGTGATGAAATATAAAGATATAGGTTATAGGTCTTGCATTACCAGCTTATAAGAAACATGTTTTTATCCTATACCATAAAGGCTTCATAACGCCGCTCCAGCACAAATTTATGGAGATACGGGCCGGTGGTTAAACCGTTTGTCGGTGTTTAAATCGTCCCAAGGCCTCCGACATGGTTAGGCGACTGTAACCGAACAGAGTTGTGATAGGCCACTATTGTAAAATTGAGCCTCCTATTTTTCTATATCACATAGTTACCAGTTCCTTTACCAATGAAGCAAAGGCGAAAACACTATAAGTCAAAATTCTCTACAATATTCTCAATCAAACACTTGGGTAGGCTGTTGTGGACAGTGGTCATTGTCTTCCTCATTTTGAAACAATAAAGAGTTCATGATAAAGATAGTATCTAACTAATACGGAGCGATTAAATATACATACGCATTCGCCAATTACAGATTATCCAATCAAGGACTGATTACATCAAAGTTTTGATTGCATTCAATGTCGAAGTAGCGCAGAAGATCAAAAGATCACTGGAAAGGCGCTATTTTGGATTAAAATGTATCGCGGCGGCGGGTTGACATTTATACGCATGTCCCGCGCACTGTTTCATAAATACTTTTCGTGTCACGCGTGTCACACGCTTGCAGTCGCGATCACAGAATGGTGAGTTAATTCATGTGCGCGTAAGTGACGTTGCACCGCGTGACACGAAAAACTTCGTTATTTATACATATAAATAGTAATCATATACTCTGAGTTTGCTCTGCATCGGTACCACAGAGATATATAGCCCTATATTCTTTATTTATGCAACTAAAATTACTACGGTAAATAACTGTCTACATATTAGAAAAATATTACAGTGTTACAGGGAATATACTGGAGCGCTTGAAATACAAATAAAAAACTACTCGCAAAAAACATTCTAATGTTAATTGGCTGTTAAATGAAATAAAGCTTATTTTTATTTTACCTTCCATCCATCAGCCTTTGAATGTCCACTGCCGGAATAAGGCCTCCTAGCTGGCGCCACTCCAACCGGTCCTGTGCCCTCTGAATCCAGCGGTTTCCCGCTATCTTCTTCAGGTCATCAGTCCACCTGGTCGGGGACCATAAATACTATTTATTGTATCATATATAAAACCCACTACATACAACATTATAATTAAGATAAGTATTAATTTTCAATTACTATATACTTCATAGATAACTAAATATAGCAAGATTTTTTTTTCTTAAATACAGTAACTGTAACATGCACATATTAGTAACAGTGGCATAAGATATCGACCGATATTTGTGATATCTGTATTTGCAGATACTGCACTGCATTAAAATCAATTAAACAGAGCAAGTACCACAAAAATTTGAACGAACGGGGGATAATATATTACAGATTTTAATACACGAACTAGAAGACTGTACTCAGTTTATATAAAGATACGATTTCTATATATGTTATTATATATTATATATTGTATGTCAACAATATTTTAACTTCAAATAGTAGACATGATATATATATATATATATATATGTGTGTATAAATGGAAACAAACTACAACGTCTATAATTCTAGTGAGATATTTTTGTCTATTTTTATCTGAAACTCAGTTATATTTTTTATTATAGTTGTTTTACTCTTACAAAGTAAGTAAGTTATTAAGTATGAATGAGAGTACTCTGCACATCACAAAACATACTATACTCGCATTTGACGCATAACCGATACGCACGAGAGGTCGAAGCCGGGGTCTAAAATTTTTCCAATAAATATAATATTATCTCCGGAGCAATAATAACGATAACGCAGGGGTCAGGCGGTCCCACTAACATAATCAATAGATATATATAAGATATGTACGTGTTTCTCGGGTTGTTTCCCTCAGCGTATGGTACAGGGACAAAGCGCACGCGTAAGTGAATTTTACTACGGGTACCTTGTGTGTAGTCAATTTAATGTTTAAATGTTTTGGCCTAACGAATATAGCATTGGTGTTCACAACGTTCTATTCGGCCAACGAAGACTCCTTATCATGTACACTCGTATCAAAATTGAAAGTTAGCGCTGGTAGCAATAGAAAAAACGCTTGGAAACGCTTGACTTGATTCCTAATCGACCGAAGATTCGTTTTGTGACAAATCTTCGAGTTTTTTCACAATCTCCATTATATGTATTGCAAAAACACGTAAACTGAACCAAAATCGATAAGACAGCAGACTTGTGCTCATTTTTACACAAATGAAAAAGTGGAATTTAATATTTTCGCGGCCGCTTCAGCTTCCGCTACCGCTTATCACTGTTCCAAGCTACACATCCAGTCGGCACGACAGGCGATATTTTCACAGCGAAACGGTTCCCAGCGAAATTGGTTTTCTTCGTAAACTCTTTGAGAATTTTACGATGTTTTAAAGCGTCGGAGGGATTTCTATCCGTTATATTTTCTTTTATTTTATTTCACTTTGTTTCTGCTCTTGTTCTGGTGACTTTATGAAGCGTAGGCGAATAGAAAAGGAAAGAAAAATATATAGGAGTCCACATCTCGCTGAAGTGTTTCCTTTTTACTGAAATTGAATATCTATTATTATTGCAATTATTTTATAGCTATCTATAATCTAGAAGTTCAAAAAAATTTGCATAAATTATAGAAAAACCGTCGTTAATTCCTCGTCATTTTTTCTGTTTTAAATTTTGGTACCTAGTAAAGTTACATACTGTAAGCGACGTCTTCTTAGGAAATATAAATGTTGCGAGAATATGATAAGATGTATTATAAAATTTATAAAAATGTGTAATGTTAACTTTATAGAAATGTATAGATTAATTGTTGAATATTTAATAAAAAGAATTTATTA
>DWRA01001011.1:0-19343 GCA_018250295.1 Spathilepia clonius | reverse complement strand
GGGATTCTTGTCTTATCTGGGGTGGATTACAAATGTCCATTGGCGGCAGTTGCCGCTTACCATCAGGTGGACTGCATGCTCGTTTGCTACTCCATCATATAAAAAAAAACTTTCAATGAATTGTGTATAATTGAAATTCAAACGTTTTAAAGTAATATACCAGGTACTAAAAGTATTTTAGACAAACAATTATATTAAAATATATACACAAATTTCAATTTCCCCTAACTGCGCTTTAGTATTCAAATTTACTGACTCACGTAAATAAAATTAAAACAGCAACAAATATAAGTATGAACTTTTCTAAGGAAAATATAAGACTACTTTTGATATCATTATTCGTATCAAATATCCTAATAGTTTTAGGAATTAATTGGTCGGCGAGCGTGCGTAGTGGAGAGGTGATTAGCGAACACTTAAACCATCCTCGATGCCTAAACTGGTCGGTCCCTATTAATTCGAAATTGAACGTGGACTGGACAATTGAAACAGTCAGTAATGGACGAAGTTCGGTTAAACACGTTTTGTGGGTAATTATGGTCGTCCAATTGCAGGGACACGCAGCTTTACAGACTTGTCATAGCGTAAACGAATAAAATTATGAGCGATGTAAGAATTTCTCGTTCAGGTATTTTTTTTATGATATAAGTAGCAAATAATCGTGCAGTTCATCTGATGGTAAGTACTATCGCCCATGGACATTTGGAATTAACCGTAGATACGATGATCCTATCTGAGTTCGGTCACAGGTGAGTTGCTACATTCCTTCGGGCTACGTTGGAACTTTTCGGATTAGTATGTCCTATTATCTACTTGTAAAATTAATAAGCTGGCGCATCTTCATTACAAAATTTGTACACTTAAGCAACACACAGATAGATACCTAGACAAACATTTTTTTTTTATTTTAGCATTATGTTTAACGTATTTAGGTTTAGAATTTCGTAATGTTATGGACATAATATTTATACATCCATGCAGAATAATTTTAGAACAATTTTATATCAATTTTATATCTCTACTGACCAAAAAGTAAATATATTGTAAATATCGCTAGTAAGATTTATGTTTCTCTCTCTCAATTTTTATTATGCAGACGTGAAGATTAACTAATTTATTTGTAAACATTTGATGCTAACATTATCACGGAATTTATCAATTTTGTTATTAAACGTGTATTCAAGATACGAATTTAGTTTTGTTTAATACTATAATTAAAAAATAAGCTCTTTCATGTGCCTCTTATGTCTCTTTGGTAATAAAACACATCCCTTAGTATACAATTCAAATTGTATCCATGTGTGGAAATTCTAAATTTGGGTCGTGAATTTTAAACGCGCTATTCAATTTCCATAGGCCTTTATGCAATTGCTTTCATTTTGTTGAAATTCAAATAGCATCGTAATCGTAATATATTTAAGCAAATTATTAAGTAAGTGAACACCAAGATTAATACAAACAATTTTGACCGTTTAAACTACGCTTTACTGTAGCTTGATTTAAAAATAATGTTATATAATACTTTGAAATGTCTAATCTTTCTTCCGAAAATATTAATACATTCAGGAATATACATGTTTCTTAAACGGAAGTAGAAAAGTATATTATGCCTTCCACCTAACAGTAACTAATAATATTTAATCATTGATGGTAATGAACCTAAAAATACTACTACTATTAAGGACTACGATCTGAAAATGTATCTTTACCACACCTTTTAAACAAGAATTATAGTTGCGCTTGACACTTCCGCTATATAGCAGAAACTGTTACTATTATATCTGAAGTAAGTACGCTCAATAATAATACTGGCAATAAAATGCTAACAATAAATGCCTTATAATATTTCCCATCTACGTTCTTATCAGTAAAAAAATCAATAGAGCGGCTTGCTCGATTTAAATGAACAAATTTAACTTCAATTATTTTGAAGTGAGCCGGGTCGAACCATATCCTTTTCACATTCACCCTTCCCCTCATTACAATCCACAATTCTCCGTTCCTACATCTAGATAAGAACCACCCATCTTTATTTTTCTGCCACACTCCCTTCTGTATTTTGCTTTTTAGGGGCGCGTTCATTTCATTCCAATTCAATTCGTAGCAAACGAATTCAGTTTTCGTATTCGCTGCAGGAAACTACTGATGAATTTGACTGATAAACGTTCACTCTATTATTGTAACTCTGGATACGCTTCTATGATTTGCTATTCGGAATTGAAGTTATGAATAACAATGTTAGATTGTATGAGACAAAAAAATGTATTGTTCAAATATAATCGCGTCCAACCCTTTTTATAAATTAAATTCTGTGAAGCTTACACATTTAAAAACATTTTATAATAAAAAATATAACAAATAGCAACATATCGAATAACCATGTTACAAGATCTTCAAAGTTGGTAAAACCCTGTGTAGTTGAACTTCGGTACACCACTGTATCTGTATTGTTGTATAAAAATAGTTGTCAGACGGTGATAATTATATTCTGATTTTAGTGAGTCCTCAAAGGTAGAAATGCGTCTCTGTTTGTGAATTGTCTACCTGAGTATTACTTTAAATCAATTAGCCGTTAATTATAAATGTCTTTGTGCGGCAGTAAATTTTACAATCAGGCATGCAGATTCTTTTTCTGTTACCATTTCATCAAAAATATATTAAAATAATACCTAGACAAGTTTAAAAATACATATGACACTTTTGATGAGTAAATTGTATGAGAAAACACTCACGAACTCAATCGTGAGGTTGAGTCGCAATCCGTGGCGCCATCTCACGACGTCCGACGTCAAATCCAAGAGAAGTGAATGCATGTAGCACTAATAGCCTGTAGACATCACAAATTGGCACCATTAGCCTCTTTTCGCGGCAAATCTCTAAAATTATCGAAGTCCAATTAGACTTTTGTTACTTTCCGTCGTGTTCAGTTAGCGCTGTCATGACCATTGTTTGCTCAGTCAGACGACACGCTTCCGCTTTTAGGACAATAGTCTTTCTCACGACACGAATCGTATCACTTTCGAATGATAGATGCTAAATAAATAAACCGAAATATAGCCGTAAAGACATCGATTTTTAACAAACATCTAGACGCTATCGAGACAATATGCATTCGTTATGTCAAAAAGTTCAATTAGTAGTTGTTCCATTAATTCTAGTTTCTAGTGATGGTCGTTCGGACCTTTACTTCTAAGCAGGTACCTATGATTATTTCAATGTTACTTGTGTGTTTCGAATTAATTAGCTTGCAATGTTGAAGGATAACGTCACAAGATGACGACGTCAAAGGCTTTTGTAAAGTGCATCAATCTGTACCTAATCAATAGTAGATTGTAGTCTAATCTATATTCACTCTGAAAGACGAATTGTGCACAACAATAATACAGTAAGCAGTTAATAATAATAATCACCTCTATGTTAATTAATTTCAAAAATGAATATATATCAAACAGAACATTATTTTGTGCATGTGCATTATGATCCCTAGAGGCATGCGAGGCAATCCAACTATCATCCAGTATTGTAACGAAAGTATTGTTTAAATTCAAACAAGATTCCAATTCCAATTTCAAAAGGTATGCTAATTATATTATATATAGCTAAACCCACATCGTAAAAATTTTAATAATTGTGTGAAGCCTTGAAAATACACATAAAAAATATTTTGTTTTACGAGTCTCATTTGAAAAATTCATGGAATGTCATGATCACTACACATTTATAAAGCCTGCTCATTTGCCACTTCTTTGTCATAAACGACCGCACCTATTACACCTATTCCACATGTTATTCAACATAATAATGGACCCGTCAAAAAATCTCATAAAGCAAAAAGCCGAGCCACCCTAATATATAGCAATTTCATATTTGTGAAATGGCACACGCACCCACGCTCCGTGGCACTCGTCACCGATCTATTTTGCGAGTGTTGTGTATGAAATGGAATGACACACCGCCTGAACTTTGAAGAGTATTCCAAAATTTTCCGAAATGCATTCTGAGCTTTAATAACTTTAGCGTACCGATCAAAATTGTGTTCTGTTAGGCCCAATTTATCTTGGTCTAGTGAACGTTGCAGCGTCAGCTCCCTTGTATTGCGCCCTAATCGAATTGCTCTACGGTTGGTGTCTCCCGTCTTGTGGGGCCGACCCCTGTTCCGGACATCAGAGGTCGCTGAAAATAAATACGACGAAATCAAACGGAGATTTAATTGGTCCCTTTTTTCTACGTTGTGTTTTACTTAATTTGCTATTGTTAGCGTTTCCAGGTGTTCTTTCTGTAGAATACTAATAAAACGGTGCTACAGTATGGACACTTTCCTCAAGACACTTTTATTACAGTGAAGCGGATGGAACGTCGTAGGCAAAATATGCCATAAAATATTTAGGTCTGCATAAAATGAGAGCGGGAAGGTACTAAAGTACTGAGAGTATTCAGTGCTTATTTATTGAGGATCTTTCTTATTCTAATAAGACTAATGGAAAAGCAAGGTATACAGACTGTAGCTATAAAATAAACCTTTGAATATAAAAATGCCAATAACATTAGCAGTTTATATCATGTTTTTCTCTACACTCTGACTAACGCTTTCTTTGAAGTAACTACAATAATGCCTGCAAATGCCGGTTTTACTTTTTTCTTTGTAATACATTATAAAAAAAGTAGTGTATCAATGATCTTAAGATGAAGTTAAAAAGACAATAAATTTGCCTTCTCTTATGTGTTTTTTGTTATTAATTAATTATATTTTTTTAATATTATTACGTTAACATTATTCTCATAAATTCGGTATAAATCAGGGGACCTAATTTAGCTATGCTTAGACACTTGTATGATAGATGTGGCAAAAAAATACAAATTTGTATCTGCTTCTCTAATACACCTTAGTATATTGACTATAAGGATTATTTGTAATAAGCCATCATCGTGTTTATTTGGTTATAGAAATGAAAAGCTAAGCTAAGGACGCGTGGCACTGACTTAACGTTGAGCATTCTTTCGTCATGCCCGGCTGGAACAAATTGTCTAGATAGGGGAGTAGATATGTGCGTTGTATTGGCAACACACGCAATTCTTTTGAAGCTATACAAATTTTAGTAGCAACACATCTCCTTTAGTAATTATAGCTTAATACCTTATAATACTTATTTAGGCGATTTCGTGAGAGTACAACTCTTTGTGATTTGACTACAATCACCACCGCGTTACATAAACCCATGGAAACTGTGAGGAAATGTTCGTTATAACAATCAAGTGAAGCTCTTAAGTTCGCTAGACGTCGTCGACTCATTACTGTCCCACTCCCGGGCACGGATCTCCTCTCAGAGCGAGAGAGGTTTAGGCGATAGACCACGGCGCTGGCAAAGTGGGAATTGGTAGTCTCCAAACTGCTTTGTTAACTTTTTTAAAAAACTCTCAAGTATGTAGGTTTCCTCACGACGTATTCCTTTATCACTAAACAAGGGATAGCAAATACGATTAAACAGGATACAATTTAACAAAGGTATTTAAGCATGTGGGGTATTTTGTATTTTAATAGAATATAAAATTGTAGGAATATAAAACATGTTTTAAAATGTGACCACAAAAGTAAATAATTCACATTCTATTTCCATAACACGGAATCACATCACACAAAAATCAAAGTCGCTTTGAACTTTTATTTACATTGGTGGTACTGCACAAACAACGCGCACGTGCTTTAGATTATGACAAATGCAACATCCGGAATGGAATATCCAAGACCCCTTTATTCGGGCAATATTAGTTCCATTAGAAGAAGTTTGTCAGATGTCCAATGCAATAATAGTTAAGAATAGAAATAGCAACGTCTAGTAGGTGGTATCGAGAAAATTGGTCTGCTATGTCAACAAACTGAGTGGAAATCCCACGGACCTCTGACAGTTAGTAACACCATTGTTAATAACTCAGTTTAAATCTGTGATGTTCTAAAAGGCTATAGCATCAATTTTAAACAAAGATAAAGCACCTATTATTTTAGACAATTATTTATTTTATATACATATTTCGCTTTAACTAAAATATTTGCAAATAGTCCAAAAGTAATATGATAGAATTTAATAAAATTATCAAATTACCTTCATGTAACCACGATACTATTTTTAAATGTCTTAGCAACAACTTTTTTAAGCATCTAATTAATAAAAAGGTCGCGATTTAATCCAAGCAACAAAAACTTCTACGAATAATTTATATGATGTATTCCTCTAAATATTTTAACCTAAAATAATTAATATATGAGATTATAGCGTTCTATTAGGGTATATATTAAATAACATCGTCTTATAAGATTGTTATTCCATGGAAGTCAATGAAAGAAGGCAATAAAAATCGTCTTATGTCCATTTTTATTTAATATATTACGGTATTATTTCAATAGTTACGAAATCGGATTCCTACTTTTCTTTTTCTATTCGATGCGCCATAAATATTGATCACTGTCCAACTGCAAAGCGACCAAAATGGCCGTGCTTTTAAATTTTCACGCATGAATTCTAAATATACGACTCGCGTTGAATATTTATAGAAAGGAAAAGTGCATTACGTAATTGTCTTTGGGTGTGGTTTTATTTTGTAAACAAACGAACAATGTTTGTCATGCAAAATATGGAATACGAATGAAGCGTGCGAGAAGTTTAAAACTAGCATAGGTACTACACAAGGTAGAAATAGAAAAATATGTTTTTCTTGTACAAATCCTCGCGTTTGTCTTAACTTAGGTCCATTTATTCCTAAGTTTTTTTATTATGTAGAATTAGCAAACAAGCATGCACTCGCTCTGTAAAAAAATCAAGAGTTTGTTACATTCAAAGTATAAAGCCCTGCTTCAGACGGACAGACAGCGGAGACTTAACAATAACGTCCTTTTTTGGAATATTCAATAATCAATCTTATCTTATATAAAATGTATTTGATCTTATTAACTCTAAATCTTCAGAATGTATCACGAAGAAAAAAAATCTAATAGACAAAATCGCCTTGTAAAATATTTCAACTACAGTAAAACAATCTGCAGTATTCTATTAAAAACAAAAAGGCGAATAACAGGAGGGCGAAAGGGGTCCAGTTTCCTGTTACTTATGATAACGTGCAACAATTTCGTAGCGGGAAGCCTTTTTGTGGAATGAGGAGACAATTGTAATTTTCCACGTCACTGCTCGTCGCGAGGAGAAAATGCTCAGTTTTTCTGTCTGAGAGGGATCTAAACGGCGGATTTTATTTTTTATGACGTCATTAAGTCGAGGAAGCCGGGGCAAATAGAGCCTGCGGTCACGGGCCTTTATTCTTGGAGCATTTAGAAATGGAGATGACTAGGCTTGATGTGAATGCGCTGCATCAAAAATTATCACCTTTTTGAGTTCAGTTTCCGTGATGAACAGATTTATTTATATTAGAAAGACAAAGATTTAAGTTGGCTATTGCGGCCTCCTGTATTAAAATGCTTATGATAACCTGTTTGTCGATCACTTTACACGCTTATATCCGCACAATACGGTTACCTATGGTTGTCATAAACATAAATACGAGTACAAAAACACCTAGATCTCTAGATCTAGATCTAGAACAAAAATCTAAATTCTTCAATGACGTCAAGCTGGCAGGGAATTGAACCCTAAACTCTCTGTGTGTCAGACAAGTGTTATGGCCGCTCCGTTACGCAAGGAGTTAAATGTTAAATAGCTTGCATTGAACATTAAATAGCTTTTAATTGAAAATATTTTTTTAAATTTATTTTTCGACAAAGTTACGGTTGCGTCATCTTCGCCATCCTCTTATTCCCATCCTGACTGATCTGCTTACGTGGTCATCATGTGATGTGAGTCAATCATCTTAGTTCGCAGGAGTGGCAAAACATCTGTGATCAGCTTCAGGTAGAACATTTATTCTGTATGAAGTTAGTTACAGATACCTATGGGTAGCAGTGGGCACATATCACTAGGTGGACCGCATGCTTGTCTACTACCTCAATACTTAAAAAATATCTGCCGTTGCTTCTTAGTGTACTTTATCCAGAACTTGGACAAAATCATTGGAATCTATGGCTTCAGGTTCCCTCCGAAGCATGGAAGCGCGAATGAAATTTAGCCACTCGTGGTCAGCTATCCAATTTCGAACCACGCCCAACATTGCTTAACTTTAAAAATTGTTTACGGTTTACACTAGCCAGGGACCTATACGCGCTTTATTATGTTACAATTTTCTAGAATTATTTGCAAATCGTGGCAAGTCACATCCAGTTCTTAGTCATCTTAGGATCTTTTCAAGCAAGTGTTGGCTTTGTCAGCGCAGTATGGACCACCGCGATGTTTTTTCACAGACCTTGTAACGACAATGTTCTAGTCTGAAGAGATTTACTGTACGTGCGATAACAGGACAGTATTTAACACCCACTCTCGTAAGCTAAGGCCGAACAACTTATTGGCGTGTAAAGAAGTGAGGCGGGAACTTTAGTTTCGATACGATACCTACGGATCAAAATACTAATAAGCCGAAGTGTGGTAGGTAGACATAGATAGCAGTTATTTATGCAAGCTGTTCCTTACAAGTATTTTAATATGATTTATCGCTTTTAAATAAATGCTACGGTACTTTGTTTTGATATTAAATATATCGCAATAATGTTATTGAAAATAGTAGTAATTTATGGGCATATTTGTAAAAGTAGTTTCGTGTTTTTTTTTTTTATAATATGCCTACTAATATAGGTAGCAAATAATATCAGTAGCAGACATGTATATAATCCATCTTATTGTAAGTGGCCACTGGGGGTCCAGAACATAATTATGTTAGTTACTCAACCCCAGACAAGATTGGAGTCCTAGCAGAGGTCGGCCACAGATGTAATGCTACCTTTTAGGACTAAGTTGAATGTAGTATGTTTCCCTTACCACACCTTCCGACCTAAAACACAACAGCGCTTAATAAAGTTGTTATAAGGTGGGAATAGAGTCAAATGACAACGGATTCTGCGTTTATTGTGTAAATTTTACCATAATAATAATAATGTCAAAAAACTAAAAAATATACTTTAAGAACTTCAAGCTTCAGAACAGCGATTTATTCAGTATAAACATTTATAGATGATTCGTTCTAATAAGACTGTTTTAAACCTTTAAAATATTCTACGGAATCCCAATTGAGTAATTGTAACTTGACCTAACCGCTTACGTGCAACCATAAACACAAGGCGAAAAA
Source organism: Spathilepia clonius (assembly GCA_018250295.1). Classification (NCBI taxonomy): domain Eukaryota; kingdom Metazoa; phylum Arthropoda; class Insecta; order Lepidoptera; family Hesperiidae; genus Spathilepia; species Spathilepia clonius. The sequence goes on along the minus strand of DWRA01001011.1, from coordinate 10,127 downwards.
GTTAACACTTCGTCTCCATTTTCGTTTCTTTATTTGGAAGTTCTTCGAAAACAACATTCTCTATTTAAATCTTAACGCGACGGGGGGCGCCACCGTCATTCGATCTTCAATTGCTACCGTTTACGCTGTCGCATCCCATAAGCCAGACATCTGACTACAAACTATCAGGTTACATGCTCGATAGATTGAACATGACTCGAATTAGCTGACAGATCAAGCATGTGACGATGGAATATTGATTTTAAATGTGACATTTTAATAATATGTTTATCGTTAATTAAGAAAAATATCAATTTACACTTGAACGTACTCTACAAGCAAGCTATGAGCATATGATGCGAATCGATGTAGCAATTAATGAACTTTGTATTTACGTTCAAAAACGTACGTTTTATATCTTACATCTTCATGTAGAGAACTTCAAATATTCTTTGTCAAACAATAATTAGACACTTATTACTAGACGTTATTACTGGCAAATATCAAAAGTAAGTCAATTATAATGAACGTTAACCAAATCTTACCTTTTGGGTTCCTTCCACAGTTGTGGCGAGAGACCTTTGCCATGTCCATGTTATTAAAAATAGCAAAATGATGATTTGAATTTGATGAGCACACTTCTAAAAAAGACGGGAAAACATATGTGTATCTTTTCGAAGAATAAGGACAAGGAGGGAATTTTACAGAGCACTGCTCGTTAGAAAATAGTAGATCGCTCGCAGCTTACCCGTTAGAAGTAAGACATGTTGGTAAAGAATATTGCAATTTAAATGATAAACTGTTTCGTAAAAACCCTCAAAGCATCCGTTATTTTCAATTTGCGGTAATCATTTGCAAAGTAAGGTTACCTTGAATCTGAACCTCATTTGCGGTCTACTTTTGATCTTGAACATTTCCTCTATTGGTTGATATGACCACGAAATAATGACCTGCAATGTTAGCTATGAAACAGCGTAAAATACTAAATTGATGTACATTACGACGTGGATTTCCTTAATTCTTGGATTTACTAAGCCAAACAGATTATATATAATTTCTTTTTTCGATATTTAAATGTCTTTATTACTTTAAAAAAAGACTTACTGAAGTTATTTTACATTTGTTTGTAAAAAATATTAAAAGTAAAGCATGTAGTAGCGCTATTAATTAGGAATAAATAAAATATTATTCATAAAATAATAAATTAAATTAGAAAACTAAGCATTTCTAAAAAAATGCTATTTAATAATGCTAAATAATTTATTGAATAAATTAATATAATATTTCGTAACGAATAACTTAATCCAAAGAAATAATTATCCTGAAGTCATAACCTTATACATACATATCCCTTACAAGACCTGTACGTACACACAAGTTCACAAAAAACCGCAAAACGAAATTTAAGATCCAAAGGATTATTTTACAATTCTCACACACTGGTTTACAAACATAGGTTAGCCTTGTATCAAGTTAAATTAAAGCATTTACATACAGTAAAAAAAAATTACGACACAAACCCATTTAACATCGTGTTAATATTTTAGGCTATGTATATAAAAGTGTAGAAAGAGAAACAATCTAATTAAAATAAAATTGTTTTGTATAACAATGCCTTGGTTCTCCTCTGAATTCATTTGTGGTACACTTTTGATCTTTTACACTGTGCGCCTATTTCTGGATGTTGCCTCGCAGTAACGAGACCGCGAGGCCCCAAAATGATAAAATTTAATTTTGTTTCACCAAATTGTATAAAATTTACTCTTAACCTAACGCTTACCTCAAAGACAAGTGCAATTAAAATTATTTTATCTTGATATTCCGATTAAAAGTATTCACGAGCATCTTTTTATCCTTTCAATAGTTTTATTTATTTAAAATGATATATAAACGTCAACTACTTACATTCTAAAAATAGCGTATTATTAATGTTACATAATTCCTATTTCTGTATATATATCTATTTATGTTTTTGTTACAAACAATAGCATTAATATGTATTATTGCTACATTATCTTTAAAATGATTGCATTACAATCTATTCATTCATAATTTATTGAGAAATTATACACCAAGCTCATTTTAGTTGACTTCGCCCCAATCAGTCAAACTTCACCTGCTTTTGGATCACAAATTCCAAGTTCTAATTCCGTCATTTCCGTCCATGTATACTTATGAATAACATACTATTCATCTTATTATGTTGGTCAAAGTTCTTGAATCTTTTAATTTTACATTTATTTATGATATATTATCATCATGTATTTTATGAAACTCTCTTATATTTTCATGTAGTATGGGAATATTGTAGTTTAATACGTTTCACTTAGATAAAATAAATGGCCGTCTGTAGTTCTTAAAATTACTCATGTCAATTATCCTTACATACAATCTCAAACATCAATATGAAACATTATAGGAAAATGTAATATCTGAATCTAAAACCAAAAATTTGCATGGCCAGCATGATTCGCTATAATTTTAAAGCCTATACATTCTCAAAACAACAGTGGGTTAGTGGAAGATGTGGCATAATAGTTTAATAGCAATCAGTTATAAAGAAGTAAAATCTCGCTCTTCATTATTATGATTTTAAAGGTAATATCACTTTGTAATTCGGTTCCAAAGACACCACTGCCCACCGCCTTAGCTACTTCTGCCTAATACCAACAGTATTAAGCACTAGAGCATAGTATGAGATATAACTAGGTACTTATACAAGGCGTTCCAACTTAGTCCAACCCCAGGTAACTCCTTAAGCTTATCTGGGATTCATAGCATATGTCCATAAGCGGCAGTGCTACGCTGCGTGTGATATACTATACTGAGTATGCTTGCTATGCTATTAAAAAAAGTTGTATAAAAGATTAGATTTAAATTACTCATTTTTCCATAACAAATGCACTACATTGTTATGACAATACAGTCCTTAGTGAATTGTTTATTATAAAAGCATTTTCAGGTACCGATACAGTAATCCCACATAACCTGGTTCGCTCCCATGGCACCGAGTACCTTTCGAAGGTTTCCCCCTCGAATAAAAAAAGGCATCGATACAGTAAATATGAAAGAAACAAATAAATCAGTAGACACAAGACGACCTATACTCGGTCTCATTACAGTTCGCTCGAGCGCGTAATTCTGCGGTTGACCGCCAGAGGTCGCTGCACGCGCCGCGGTTTTGTCGCTTGAAACGAGCTCAGCTGAACTAAAAAGAATAGTCTATGACGTCAACAATGAATGAAATAACAGTAGTATAACTTATATTTGCATTCTCTTACCTTTTTTTATGTTTAACCGACTTCATTCTACGAAGGAAGAGGTTATTCATTCTTAATAACTGTGCTACAATTGAATAGAGCATGGGAATGATTTTCTATTACCTTTCGCTTTAAATCCATTTTACTGGCATTTGTCAAATAAAGTATGTACATATTAGTGGCAGCATATAATAATATATCTTTCTCAAATATTAACAATATTTAATCAAATGTCTGTTCCCGATCTCTATTTTAATTAGCGTCTAAGACGTAGCGTTACTACGTACCGTAACATAAACTAAACTAAGTAAAATAGTGTAATCAAAATGCGCATTAAGTTCAAAGCAATATTATCTTTCCTACTATTTAAATCCATAGATTTTATACATAAGTTACAAGAGCCTTAACTCTCGTTATTTTAGTGCAGTCTAAGAAACGACTGATTTATTATTACTATGTACCCTACCATAAGTATCAGCATAAATATTATGTACTGATTTTGAATATTATTTCAAATAACAATTTATTAAAAAAAAAACATTAAAAAAAAATAGTATTATATAAAATCAATTTTGATTTAAACTTTCTTAGTATAAACTTTTCTACATTGCAAAACTTTATACTTTAAATATCGTTCCAATGCAGTATCAATGCAGTATCGTTTTTTTTTGTTAAATGTTATTTTCTCTTTACTATACTTTTCTTGTTTAAAGGGGGATCAATGCCGCACGATCTCATTACATGGCGCTCGAGTGATTTTGCGGTTTGGAGGCAGAGGTCGCCACGCGCCACTTTGATGATTTAAACGAGTAACAACAACTTGTTACTGTTAGATAATTTATCAGGTTCCGTTTTCTTGATGATTGGTTAATTATTTCTGATGTGGTTAGAAGCACTTGGGGGTTAGTTAATAGATAACGATTGTCAAATTTCGATAGTGGAATGTAGAAAATTAATTCCATTAAAAAATTTTAAATATAAATATTACATCAATGTTAACGTTTTTAAATGATAATAAAAGATTAGGCAAATGATACATAAGTAATGGTAAATACTCAATGTTCTATCTGTTCCCCAGAAATACTGAAAAAAGATATAATAACATGTAAAGAAATAAAAACTAAAATCATTTATTTTAATACGGAAAAATAATTCTACTTTTGCATTTTTAAAGGCAAACCCGTTACGATTTTATAAAAACCTTTTGTGCCCGCCGCTGCATACGGCCTTCTTTACAATTTGGGAAGGCCTGCAATATACGTACCTACTTGACTACGCTGCTTCAATGCGAAATGGGTTATTTTATCTTATAAATTTAACCAGGTATAGCTACACTTAGGTACAGCTGAAATCGGTAGCGTCAATTCCAATGGTACATAGTAAATACCAATTCGACCGATTTTCCATGGACCAGTCGTAATCATCAAGTCAATTGCAGCCGATTTAGACTCCATTGAATCTAACCGTGCGTGAGATACCGCATGAAGAATTTATGCTTGGTTTTATTACTTCCAAATGAGACCATTACATTTATAGTTCGTGTGATTAACTTTACGATACACTGATTCTATGAAATTGGTGAACAACGTCACAGATTCGCTCGATTAAGTCTTAAATCATAGTTACAGTGATTAGTAAAATAAGTATTATTACAAAGTAAATTCTGGTGGAGTTTAGTATTTAGTACTTTTAATACTTTTTATTTATATTTATTTTGAAGACCCGCGTGGCGCAGCGGTCACGATAACGGTCAGACACGCAGTGGGTTCCGGGTTCGATCCCCGACCAAACAGGTATTTGTATGTTAAATTTAGATTTCTGTTCTGGGTCTGAGTGTTTGTGTTCGTCTTTGTGTGTGTGTCCATGGCACCCACGACACAGGGAATCCTAGTGTGGGGCTGTGAGTGTAGAAGGCGTCATAATAGTAGTATATGTTTTAGGCCTTCTTTAAATAAAAATGCGTGTATGAGTTACAACAACATTCGAACTGATATTTAGTATAGCGAAGACCGCTGCCACGAGGTGGAAATTGGCGTGCTAAGTAAACAAATACTACGTTCGTTGAAGTATTTTTTGTCAGATTAATAATTGCACTATAAAATTGTGTAAGACTAGGTACAAGGTACAGGGTAATTCAAATAGAACACTTCATGTTGTAATTAGTAGCGAATGAGCGTCGTTCCTGGTAGTAAGTGCAGAAACAACATTAGAGCTATGTATCTTTGAGTGCTTTTTAAACATTTTCAAAAAAATATTGTGTATACTTAACACAATATTTTTTAATTGCTGAAAGCTATTATAGTATTCTAAGTGTACGAGATGACTAACTTACTCCAACCTCGTGCTGAAAGTTATATAAATTATCTAAAAATATAATCTTTCATATTATTTAAAGCAAAAACAACAGTTTCGCGTTGAAATGTAAAATTATGTGTGGAGTTTATATTTGTGCAAAAACAAACACACTTTATTGTAATGTAAATATATTCAAACCATTGTTTGTTCTATAATGTGATCCATAATTAATTAGGGTGGTGTTTGAAATAGCACCTGTCCGTGTATCACTCTATCAGTGAAGCGTAAATATTTAATGGATTTATGATAAAATCATGAAAGTGGAAACTATGATAAATATTTTCAATGTAAACAATTACTGCCGTATGATATGTTACTAATATTATGTTCTAATTAATGACTATAGAAATAACTCATTGTATTAATTACTACACATACATAATTAAGGTGTATACTTAAATAATCTTTGGCACTATAGATAGGCAGAGAAAAGATTAAGATTCGACATGTACGACAAAAAGTATTAAAAACTGTTGCACAAAAATCCTATCAGTTTTGAATTCATTATTTGTGACATGCGTCTGTTTGAGGATTAGTATAGAGCTTAATTTAAGAAATTACAAAAATTAATCTATTAAAACTATATTTACATACAATTTGTATTGAACATGTAAATTTTGTGTAGTTTTTATAGATATTAAATCTGCATCAAAGATAATAATATTATTTTAATATGTAATTTTCCTACAGATCACAACATAAGTATTGTTAGCATTTATTAAAATTTAAAAATAAAGAAATAAACTCGGCTCGTAAATTGCATTAACATAATTACATATATTATACATACATCGAAATAAAAAGTGACTTTAAATACTTTTACAGTTAGAAACAATCTATAGTGTTTAATTAATTGTGTAGTCTACAGCACCACGATTACCTCTCTCCGTATAAGTGTAGCAGGGACTAAGAGTTCAATTCAGGAGATTAGAGACTTGAACAGAAAAATAGATGGATAGTTATACCCACGTCATACATGAAGTATAAAAAAGTTACTCAAAACTTTACGTAAGTATTACTCCAATGTAGCACACATCAACATAACATCACTTTCAAATAACACTACATTGTTAAAACGACACTATTCATAACACGCATTATTGTTAAGAAATATAACAATGTAATTCAAAATATCACATCACATCAGCGATGATTTCAGAAGCATAAAGTGAATTTAAACGATGCCATTGTAGTTTGGGTTTGCGAGCGATTTTCAAATCGTGCCAAGGCCGAATAAATCATGTGTTTCGGTAGTCAAAACATACGTATTGCAACTATTTACGTTATGAAATATGATGAGCCATCAAAGCTAAGATCGTGACAAACATCGAGCGAGCTTCAAACGAGCATGATTGAAATGGTGCTAAACGTCTAGTATGGAGCAATGGGGTAAGCACGAGCGAGTATCGAATGTGTAATCGTATAGCTAAAAAGGCAGCTATGAAATTACGTTCTGTATCAGTTTGAATTAGATCGAAATCATTTAAAGATTCCGTCGATTAAGAAGATAGCTAATATACTGAAAATAAGTTCTATCTTACATCACCTTTAAAAGGTGAGGTTTTTCAAAAAAGTGAGAATATGAAAACATCTATATAATCGGATTATTTGAATAATTAAAGTACAAAATACTGTAACTACTTTTAAACCAATATATTTCTACCTAGACTATAATATCAATTCGAAGGTACAAAACGAAAACGATCAAGTTTCATGCTAACCCCGTTGTTTACACAACATCATCGCCTAATTCCAATGTAAATAAATAAAATTGAGAAAATCCGACAGCAGTACGCAGTATGTTGTTACATCTAATTCTGAATCGGGCCAAGGCTGACCAACAATAGGAATTGTTAAGACAGAACTTGAAATATGAAAAGACGATAATAGTGACGGGTTTACTATGAGCACTTTATTTGTAGCAATCATGAGATTCTAGAATATGATGGAAACTTCACAGCGGATGTAGTTACGGAATCTCCACTAATTAATGCTGCTGCTTTATATACCCACTTGAAAGACATTACCTTACGATTTTTTGTAAGTACGTGTAACATAAAATAGTTCATGACTGTGCCCCTTTTTTTGCTTTTCTCGACTTGGAGGGGGCACTACCGTGTCCCGCGGATTATTTAGGCATCCCGATTAAGTTATAAAAATTTCAAGGGTTTCCGACGCAATTAGACGCCTTAGACGCCTTAGACGCTCTCTCTTAGAATTATCGAGATTAGCGATCATTTATATCATGTTCCGTTTAGGAGTTTGCTTTGTAGAAATTTTTAGAATCCCATGCTCTATTCTGACGTTGCGTAAAAAAAAATAGAAACCATAATTTTGTACAAAAATGTTCTCCAAAATGTGTGAAGTTACCCCATAAACATTTCTCCAGCGTAGTGGCTTATGGTCTAAATCCTACTGCGTTTACAACTAAAGAAATGACCGTTGTTTTTAATCCCGAAAAAAATATTGTAAGATTAATTTATGTGTATCGCAATATATAATGACTTCCACAATAAATCATAACATAAAATATCACATCAAGCAAAACAATATCCTAATAACCATTAGTCAGTTTAATGATTTCGGTGTTGAAAACAAACATGAAAAATGGATCAACACTTGACCATAAAGTAGGTCAGTGTTTGTTAGTCGTGATTGAAGTAATTACTATTGATATAGCAAGTTAACATCTATCTACAACATCGTTTGAAATAGTTATAAATGGACTTACTGCATGTCTATGAATAGACCTTGCATAAGCGGTCAATCTGCAATTTCATAATTATTAGGGCTCTCACATACATGTAGTAGCGTCTTGTAAACGTCACATCTAATTTTATTAAAAATTAATTAAAGAAAAAAGCTTGATTATTGGTATTAGGTTTTAATAAGATATTTTCGTTAACTGCATATGTAGTTATAAGAGCGATTTGTGTAAACGATATTTGTAAACACTACTATGTCCGTTTGTCAAATTATTGATCCTAGCATGTATATCAAATAATTAGTAATGTTTTTAAGTAAAATTCACACACATATGAAAATCGCATCCGTTTTTATGTTAATTCCAAGTAATCTCTCTCTCTCAAGTAAACTCTCCGGCTGACGATTGAAGTCCCATCAATAGACAAACGTCATTGCCTATCGTTTACATTAACAACACAATTTACATTATTTATTCTCAGCTCTCGTTGAAACGGAATAAAAGATTCCAATGACAAATAAGGAATTACGAATCAAACAATTGACAAGGCCTTATTGGTCACAATCAGTCTACATAATAGAACGACTAGAAGCCGCATCGATACCCGCTTCGACAAAGCACAAATCACTAGTGTGCTCAAGCCTTAACGAACATTGGAATGAAATAAAAGATTGAAAGCAACAGTGAGGAATGAGATAGAAATGGAAGTCAAATGATTTGACCCGAGGATTCTTGGTCACAATCAGCGTGCGAAGTTTTATTGGTCCCCTTAATAATGAAATACAAGCCGTGCTCGATTGAATGCATACATCATCGCTTTGAATAACATGTTTAATGGTTGGAGCATTGACTTGAAGTGTTCCTCATTGCACAACACGTTGAAACATCAGTGAAGATTACTTAGATTTGCTACTTAAAGTGTGTTTATGTACTTTGAGAACATTTTAAAGCATCTACGATGACTACTTAGTAGACCATTGAAATAATACAGGAATTAAGTGATTTTTCTTAATTCAGATTAAGTAGTGGAAGGGGATAAAACCACTTACATGAACATTTAAACTTAGTCTTCAGGGGTTCACTTATGTAGCCTCAATACAATAGAACTAATGTCGTGCTTTGGGCCAATTAAACACTTATACGAGTAAGTGCAACAGAGAACATTTAATTAATATGAGAAGCATGATTCTTAGCTACTTCAATTAAATAAAAATACAAATTTTACATTCAAAAGTATCTTTATCATTATAAAAATAAGTACGGCAAGCTAGTTAACAACGTTGATAAGGATTTACAACTAATAAAAATATACTCGTATCTTAACTTTATACGTATCTCCATGAAACGTAAAATAAAACTTTCATCAGCAACTAATCAGCATTTTCTCAAAAAATTTAATTAAAGTCGTGTAAAAATATCGTTCCTTTCTAATTCATGTTTTATTGTTAACTATTAACGAATAACGATTTTGTTAGCTGTTGTGACTCATTGTAAGTACAGCTTATTGAGTTTAAATTTGTTAATTTATTATACTGCTAAAATGTAAGTTTCCTCAGAAAAACGAAAATCATTACTCGATGACGAATAAAATTATTAATCGGGTTGCAATATTTGTAAACAATATTTTTGCTCGTTAGATAGCTATAAATTATGTCGACAGCCGTATAAATAATTGTCGACGTATTCTTTTATTTATATTAATATTATAAATTATTATTGAAACACTGACGACACCGTTCCTCTGCCACCCTTGTTTTTGCAGATAATATTAAAACAAAGTTTTTTCTCATACAGTAAAGGTATAAAAATGCAAAAAAAAATCTATGAGC
>DWRA01001010.1:0-19354 GCA_018250295.1 Spathilepia clonius | reverse complement strand
TTATGTTATTTGCATATTTGTTTATGTCTGAAAGGTGGTAAAATGAGTCGGATTCTACCAAGGAGGTACCATCGCTATACCTATTTCTATAGTAAAGCAGTGCTTGCGGTTGAATATCCATTCATAATCTTATTGGTTAAACATTAAAAAAAAAATCCATAATATGACCATATACACGACACTGCTACCGTCGACACATATGGTAGTCTATTTCTGATATGAATGATGTTTTTAATATAACCTCTGAATGTTATATTTATAAAAAACGTAATTCTCTCAATGGAACTGTTTTATGTGACCTAAATTTCTTGAATAGGTAGATAATAGGCCGCCCTTTTCGTATTAAAGGTTAAAGTTAAATTTGCCATCGATTCATACGAATTGGCTAACAATCTTTATCCAACGATAATAATGTGTGTATTTCAATAAGCCATTATTTTTTTTAAGTGGTCACTTCTCCATCATAAACTGGACATCTAAATATTAGCTCTGTTTGACTACAGATGTTTTAGATCCCACCTGAAATTGAATACTTTTCAAATCAGAATACAGCAGCTCTCAATACTACGTCTTAAAGCAGAAATGAGGGTATCGGTGGTGCACACAGCGTTAAAACACAACAAATTCTTCAATCTCCAAATGTAAATTTGTTTAGCTTGCTATTCATATAAATTGTTTTAAAACTCTTTCCCTAAAATATTCAGTATTTAAATATTTAATTGATTCCACTCTTCAATATGATAACATACACGTACGTTTGCTAAGATTGCCATTTACACATATAAATTGGTTAAAAAGAATATCATACTCGCGGATCTAGCCGGCTTGGTTCCGCGGGATAATTGGCGGCCGGCTCGACTCGAGGGTTTCCAGTCGCTTGACACGAATACGGTTCAACGTCTGAATGTACTCTCCGCGGCTAATTTTACTCTCATACAAATTATTTTATTTTAGTTTAACATATTTGCTTTTAAAGAGAACGCGGGAACCTACAAATGAATACGGTGACTGAGTTGTATCGTTGTATAATTTTTGAAAGAAAAATATATTTTTTGAAATTTTAACATTTTAAGATAAATGAATCATTGATATGAGAATGCATTGAACACGTCTAGCAGTTAAGTCTCTATGCTTTTGAGAATTAGTGATTAGACAATTTACTTTAAACGTTTTGGGTGGCTTAGGAGTAACTAAGAAACTCCGTTCAACTCCTGTTCTCTCTGCGGTTAATTAAGATACTTATAGTGCTGGTTCACATTGAAGTCGCGAGTACGGTCATGAAGTATCAAATATACGGCATTATATGGAAAGTTTTACCTACGTCGAAGTTCGAAGGTGGTGGCGCTCTTTGTGGTTAGACTCTGGCTGCACTGCCACACTTATTGCTGCTTAATAATAGTAGTGTTAAGCATTGCTGTCTTCTGGTTTAAAGTGTGTAGTAAGGGAGACACTCGTCCGAGGAATTCCGACTTAGTCATCAGGGGTAGCAACGCATCTGTGGACGACTTCAGGTAGGATTCTAGCCTCATCTGGGATGAATTACAAATGTATATGGGTGGCCACTGCCACCATAACATGACAGTAATGACAGTAATGGATTGAAGAACACTTTCTTCTTTAAAAAATACACTGCAAATGCTACTTAATAAACGACTCAGTATGTTTATCCATCTTCTTCTATATATGTAAAAAGCTAATGCTGTTCGTAAGTCTCGCTAAAATTAGAGAACGGCTGGAGATTCGGGTTTGAATTAATTGTGGAAGTCCAAGGAAGGTATAAGAGGTGAGTAGATACGAAAAAATGCTAGGAATACAGTAAAAGCAACAATTTTGATTTTTCCATACAAACGGTTTCTACGTCTGTCAAATAGGTGGCATTCAGAATTTAACTTTGATATATTATTTAATTCCAAGGCGATACGAAGTTCACCGGGTCAGCTAGTATATTACTAAAGAACATAGTCAAATAAAAATCAAAAAGGATCAGGCAAATAGGCAAGCCAGGCAAAAATACTTCAGAAAACTTCAAGATCTTTTCGTCGCTTTAAAACACCTGATACGAACGGGTATAACGAAGCATGAAGGAAACAACCGCAACACAAAATGTTAATTGAAAGTAACTACTGCATTTTCATTCGAAAGAGCAAATTAGCAATGCAATGGTGACCAAAACAAATAGACCTCTTCACATGGAATGCACTCACGTAATTACTACAGGGTTTCCTATTAATGCTTTCACGTTTCAGTGATGTTGTGATGTACGTATAGTATGCTCTTAAACGATGCGATTAAGTTTCTCAACATAATTAAATAACACTTTTTCCCTGTATTGTTCTCCCTGTGCATTCGGGACCAAAAAAAGCTTCGGCACTCCCTGCCTTTCGAAAAAGGCGGCTATAACGAGACTTCTGGAGTTGCGAGCAGTAAGAGTAGGAGCTCTAACCGTTCAGTTAGCCAAGAAGGCGATGTTATATATTACATATTGTCGGAAAGACTCAACGGCTTGGTGAAAGCTCACCAGAGCAGAGCGCGATCGGGGCACTGCGCTTAGACTATTCCGGCCGTGTTCCTTTGGAGATCCCGGAGTTCTCCACATTGCGCTGAAGACGGTCACTCGGGGGATTTTAGTAGGCAAAAATCTCACATCACCCGGTGTCGCACCCCTGAAACAAAATTCATTTTTCGTTATGTCTATCCAAAACAGTTTTGTTCATCTATATGGAATAAAATTAAAACCATCAAATTAACCTCTTATTTTTACGTCATTTTATATTTATTTCCAGTATCACATTAACTCGCCTAGTTTTCCAATAACTTTCGACGCGTACGACACTTCCTTTCAGTCCGCATAATATTCGAGAAACAGGTCACACATGTAATAGATTTCCAGTGATTTCGCCGCAAACGTTATAGAAAAAGTCCCAATAGGATCATAAATAAAGATCGCATTGGTCACGAAGGTTTGAAAGCGGAGTTGGTGCGCGCAATGAGCCTCGCCTTTATGCGAAGCCTGGTAAAGACGTAAGATAGGTTTGAGGGTTTATGTCCCCGAAAGTGATGTTCTTGGACTATTTCATCGTCAAAGCTAAGATTTTTTTCTGCTCAAAACGGAATTTGTCATGTCCCTTCGCAGTTTGACTTCGATGGAACTATCACCGCAAAAAAATCTGTCTAACGATAGTGTAGCATTACTGTACTTTAGCTTAAGGGATATACTGATGTAGTAAGGGAGGCATATTTACGCGAGACATTTTTGTTTAGTTATCAGAGTATCAACATGTGTGATACGAGCGCACACTCACGTGGCACATGTTGATACTCTGATGACGAAAGACTTGCATCGTATTTGCGATTGTGTGATCGTATTACAGCAGTGATAGCCTAAAAAACTCCCCCGGTGACCGTCCTCAGCGCTTCATGGAGATCTCTGGGATCTCCAACGGAACACAATCGGAGCCCTCCAAGCGTATTGCCGCTCCAGGCTCATCACAGGCGGGCGCGACATATGCGCCCGCCGCACCGACTGCTTCGAGCTCTCACTCTTGCCACCCGCAACCCCGGTAGTCCCCTTTTAGTCGCCTCTTACGACAGGCAGGGGATACCGTAGCCCTAATCTGGTCCCGGAACTACAGGGACAATGTATGTTTGAGCTACGTTTGCATCGCTACTTAACTATCAGTAAAACTAAAGTTCCTGCAGCTGCAACAAAAACTTTTTACATGATTAAAGTGGCAAACGAACATGCAATTCACCAGACGATAAGTGGTCACAGCAGCCCATTGACATACAATCAACTCATTATAAAACCCAGGTCCCACCTGAAATCAATCAGAAATGCGTCGCCGCTTCTGGTTAAAGTAATAAGATTGTCGCCACATATATAAGTGAGCCGACATCCACATAACACATACGACTCCACAAAGTATACTTCTTTTTATTTACATCGCTATGAACAATGTTTCATAAACTTGGAAAGCATCTCTCGACTCTACCCGAAGGAAGGAGGAGACGAATAAACTAAATCCACGAGATAAGTGACAGACGTACAGGGATATAGAGTTCTATGGCCATTTGTGTCAGTAAACCTTTATAACAATAAAAAATACTTTCTAGATTGCAAGGAAACAATGTCCATTCGTACCTTTTATATAAGTATAATATGTAAAATCACGTCGTAACACTTGAAACCCTATATCGCCACGTGAGCGAGCTACGTGTGGGGATGATTTGATAAAACCCGGCCGGCCATCTTTATTCAATCTTGGGCACCTTTCAATTCGAGCCTGAGCGTGACTGGAATGTTCTAAGTACTCGCGGGTGTAGGGGTAAGAATTTGGTTGGTCTGTGGTTTGATCAGTAACTAAAACTAACTTAATTCATAGATAACAAAGTTTGTACATATAATTGATGTAATTCTAATATATAAATTGAACTGTTTTTGTGGAGTCTCTAGAGCAATTTTTTTTTCAAACAAAAACACCTCGCGGACTGTTGTAATAATAACAAAAATATACCTTTAGATTAAAATATATTTTGGCGGTTTAGTAACCTAGTAATTTGATGGCCACGAGCTGCAACAACTAATTCATACAAATATGTAAAAAATTAACATTCACACAAGCGTACACAAAATATATAGGTATTTCATGAAAAGACGAGTTTTGCTAAAAACAATGTAAGTAACTACATATACATATAGGTACCTATTTATAAGCGGCTTGTTTTTACCCCAAAAAGGGTTTTTTGGCAGCGAAGCACTTAAACTTATTACCAAAAACTTGTGTATATTTACTTCCAAAAGGATTTGTTTTTCATTAAAATTCTTGATTTATTAACAAATCCATTAAGTTAGTAATTAAATACGGATATCATACGCTCCGAAATAATTAAATACTACTTTACATAACATTAATTTTAACGTAAGTATTACAGAAACAGCAACACTTTTTATTTTCTCAACTGTGGACTGTATTTGTTCACAATATATTATTCATAATAAAATTCAAGTAGCATGTATGACTTTTGCATAAAAGTGAATGTAGTGAGTCAGCTGAGTAAATGACTCTATAATTCATTTAAATGCCATTTTATTTGAACAAAATTAAAAGGAAAATAAAAAGCGTGACATAAAACACATGTGTAATAAATGAACTGGTCGTAAATCAACAATATTGTTCGAACGTGTACCAACATTAAAATGAGATACTAATTAAACTAGCTCCGCTTGTACGTTAGTCCAAGCACCTTAAATAACTTAAAATGTATATCTACCAAACTCCTAATTTTCTCTTCATCCCAAAACAGAGAAATCTTTACTAAATTCAAAGACATGTTACAGACATTCAATCAGTAATAATTCGCTTATTCAAAATGCCTTTAAAATATTATCATACTCAATACTACCAAAACCCAAAAAAGTCTTAACAGCTAAGACAGGGGTTAAAACTGACTTACGCATGGGGTGATTATCTCTATCTGTAGAAATAGCAACGCACGTGCACGGACGGTAGTGACCACGTACTACCAGGGTAACTGTATGGTCACTTTCTACTTTAAACTTATAAAAAAGAGAGACATTCCTAAGTTATTTACACTCCTTAAGATGTACCAATACATAATGGATAATAAGCAGGTTTTACAAATATCTTAGGTGTGTCTTTATTTTCTTAGATCCAGGTCTATAGAAATGTAGGTTTCTATATAATGCTTTGGATAGGTTTATTATTATATTCTCTTTTATTTTAAATCCTGGTTATTACAAATTTCAACTTAAATACATCGCAGGCCAACGTCTTATAATAATAGCAGCAAGACTAAAACTAGTCCGCACCGATGCTACTTTTATACTATTTTCACATGGAGAGCGCTGTGGTACTAACTGTGGGTACATTCATAATAATAAACCTTAGTATTGTTTAACCTACCCTCTTACTGTTTGAAATTTACTCTTGTGACATCACTATTACCGATACTAATAAAGATATAATTATGATTAAAGCCCGGTTTTGTATTAAATATATCCAATTTATGCCTACCGAAGACGAAATTTGACTGTGTGTAACGGGCAAAAATTAACAAATGTTGTTCTTCTATAAACAAACATTAATCGTTAATTAAACAGGGGTTAATCGTGCACAACTTGCGTGATAACTCTTTTGTAAATTATCAAATTATGCCGAGTTTGGTTATTCATTGAAATCGGACTAGTAGAAAACGTTCATGCTTCTTCAAAAGGCACGTAAAGCAGTTGACTCAGTTTGTTATCGTCTAATGTTTTACTACCAGAGGTGTGTAGGTTAGTTAAATTAAATTAGTTGTAAACACCTATCATTTTCACCGTCACGTAGACACTAGCGAAACACGTTCCAATTCTATTGATGCAGAAAGATACGTGGATCGTGAATATAAATCCGTTAAGAGCGAGCATTAGTTCTATGTAAATTATATGACGTAATTTCTCGAAGTGAATAAAGTACAAAAAGTTTTATGCAATAGTTACAGCAAACAAGCATATTGTCCAGATGGTGAGTGGTCACTATCGCCTCCTAAATAGTGGAGTTGTTTTTAAGATCAGCCAGAGTTGTATACGTTAGAATTTTCCAATGCAGAATCATTTACCCGAAAGAGTTTGAAACTTTTTCTCGCTTTTACAGTGTGTGTTAAGGAAAAGACTTTTACGTGAGGCGTCGCAATTTTGTCTTCATGACTAGCAATGTGTAACTGATTTCAATTTGCTCCCAAACTCTTTTTTAAATCGACTATAATATTCATGGGAATGTAATATTCGTACTTTATACTACTTGCTACTTTAATTGAATGCTTTAAAAATAATAAAAACTGATAAAAAACAAAACACATCAATAAGTGACTCGCAACCTCATATATATTCAAGATACTTAATTTTAAAATTAGCATAGAAAGATCCTCGAATTACAAGACCGTCATGCAAACCCAGGCACGCAGTAGCGTGCCAACAGACGTGTTTTTAACTTCTGCGATCAGTCTTTGTTATAAACCTATTATAAATTCTTTTGTCTGCACTTCAGTTGCTTGTTCAGGCTTGCAAACAATCATACAATATAAATTGGAAAGAAGATTACAATTCTATGGAATCCACAGTGGTGGTTAAGTATAGGCGCTCATTATGAAGATAATATTATTAGGTTAATTTCTCCTTTTTATAATTAGTGTTCGTGAAATCAATAATAAAAAAATGTATTAAGATAGTCGTAATGTGATAATAACTTCTCTACCTTGTATATTTAATTTCTTGGACGTTCTTGTGTAATGTAGTGTTATATTACCGTAATGAGACATTTCGTTTCACCTTGTTATTGAATACATTTAGATTACCTTTGCTGATACATGTAGTTATATTTTCTCTTTCTTTTTCAGGTATAGTGATAGTGTTAAGTGCAACACTAGTCACAGCCACTACTCCCCAGCAACGGAAACCAACATGTCCTTGCAATAGAAAGTATGATCCAGTCTGTGGTACTGACAACATAACTTACTCCAATGAATGCATCCTTGAATGTGTCAATAGAGAATACGCTTGTGAAGGTCGACCAGAAATCGGAATAGCAAGCCAAGGGGAATGCCCACCGCTATGTGTATGTGCCGATGTTTACGAACCCATTTGTGGAGAAGATGGAAATACTTATCCTAATGAATGTGAACTCGATTGCAAAAATATAGAACGAGCAAGGCATCACATGCCACCCATCAAAGAAGTTAGTACAGGAGAATGTCCTAAACCTTGCTTCTGTACGAAAATTTATAAACCAGTGTGTGGCGATGATGGGCAGACCTATGGCAACGAATGTCAACTACGGTGCAAAAACGAAGACCGATTCAAGAACAATCTTCCGCCCATAAAGAAAACGCGTGATGGTAGATGTCCCGAATCTTGTATTTGCCCTGCCATATACAAACCAGTCTGTGGAAGTGACGGAAAAACATATTCGAATGGTTGTGCTCTTGGGTGTAAAAATAAAGAACTTGAAAATGAAGGGTTGCCAACGATCAATAAAACTAGTGACGGTGAATGTCCGAAAGGATGTGGCTGTATTGAAATCTTTAAGCCTGTTTGTGGAGATGATGGTCAGACGTATAGTAATGAATGTGAACTTCTATGCCACAATAAAAAACTTACCGCAGACAATTTGCCACCCATTAATATATCACACACTGGGGAATGCTCTGTCAATTGTATATGCACATTAGAGTACCAACCAGTGTGTGGTTCAGATAATATTACTTATCCTAATGAATGCGCTTTGAATTGTGTAAGAGAAGATAATATTCGAAAAAAATTACCACCCATCACGAAAATAAGTGATGGACAATGTAGGGAAAACTGCTTCTGCACAGAAATATATCAACCTGTATGTGGTAGCGATTCAGAAACATATACCAATAGATGTGAACTTGACTGTGTCAATAAAATGCGAGCGAGTGAGGGCCAACCACTTATAAATGTTACCAACGAAGGAGAATGTCCTTGTGTTTGCACCAAAATTTATAAACCTGTCTGCGGAAGTGATGGACAAACTTACTCGAACGAATGCCTTCTAAATTGTAAAAATAAAGAACAGGAAAACAGTTGCCTTCCAACCATTACAAAAACAAGCGACGGCGAATGTCCAGTAACTTGCGTTTGTCCTTTGATCTATCTTCCGGTGTGTGGTTCTGATAATGTTACCTATTCCAATGAATGCTCTTTAAACTGCACTAGTAATGACAACGTGCGTAGAAACCTACCACCAATTTACAAAGTGAGTGATGGTGAATGTACCGAAGGTTGCTTCTGTCTCGCAGTCTACCAACCTGTATGTGGCGATGATGGAAATACCTACAGTAATGGATGTGAACTCGAATGCAAAAATAAAGAACAAGCTAGGAAAGGGCTTCCATCTGTAAATAAAACAAGCGACGGTGAGTGCCCGACAATTTGCCATTGTCCGTTAAACTACCTCCCGGTATGTGGTTCTGACGACGTAACGTATGGAAACGAATGCGCTCTTAACTGTGCCAGTAAAGAAAAGGTCCGTAATAATTCGCCACCCATTGTAAAGAAAAGTGACGGCGAATGCCCAACGGATTGCGTTTGCCCAGCAATTTATCAACCTGTATGCGGAGACGATGGCAATACGTACTCCAGCGGCTGTCAGCTTGGTTGCGTCAATAAGATCAGAATCAGCGAAGGACAACCACCTATCAATGTCACCAGTGAAGGAGAATGTCCTGATCCCTGTATTTGCACTACAATTTATAAACCCGTTTGCGGCAGCGATGGCAAGACTTATGGCAACTCTTGTGAATTAGGATGCAAAAATAAAGAACGGGCTAAGAATAGCCTCCCCCCTATAAACATAACAAGCGATGGAGAATGCCCCACATCTTGTATTTGTCCGTTGATTTACCTGCCAGTGTGTGGCTCTGATGACGTAACATACGGAAACGAATGCGTGCTTAACTGTACCAGTCGAGACAACATACAAAATAATTTACCACCCATTGTGAAAAAAAGTGACGGCGAATGCCCGACAGACTGCTTCTGTCCAGCAGTATACAAACCTGTATGTGGGGACGATGGAAAAACCTATTCTAATGGATGCGAGCTTGGTTGCGTCAATAAGATACGAGTGAGCGAGGGCCGACCACCTATCAATGTCACCAGTGAAGGAGAATGTCCAGAACCTTGTATTTGCACTAAAATTTATGAACCTGTCTGCGGAAGCGATGGAAAAACTTATTCAAACGAATGCCTCCTAGACTGTAAAAAACGAGAACAAGTAGAGAACGGTGTTCCATCTGTCAATAAAACCAGTGACGGAGAATGTCCGGTAATTTGTACTTGTCCATACATATATCTCCCAGTGTGTGGATCTGATAACGTTACGTATTCTAATGAATGTTCTTTGAATTGCACAAGTAATGACAATGTGCGAAAAAACTTACCACCCATACACAAAGTGAGCGATGGTGCATGTACCGAGGATTGTTTCTGCCTGGCAGTTTATCAACCTGTGTGTGGTGATGATGGAAAGACCTACAGTAATGAGTGTGAACTTGAATGCAAGAATAAAGATCGTGCTAGCAAAAATCTTCCACATATAAATAAAACGAGCGACGGTGAGTGCCCGGCAAATTGTCCATGTCCGCTAAACTACCTCCCGGTATGTGGCTCTGACGGAGTGACGTATGGAAACGAATGCGCTCTTAACTGTGCCAACCAAGATAACATACGAAATAACTTAACACCCATTGTGAAGAATAGTGACGGCGAATGTCCGACGGATTGTTTTTGCCCAGAAATTTATCAACCTGTATGCGGCGACGACGGCAATACTTACTCCAGTGGTTGCCAATTGGGTTGCGTCAATAAAATCCGAGTCAGCGAGGGACAAACACCTATCAATGTCACCAGCGAAGGAGAATGTCCTGAACCCTGTGCTTGTACTAAAATTTATAAACCCGTCTGCGGAAGCGATGGACAAACTTACTCAAATGAATGCCTTCTGAATTGTAAAAATAAATATCAAGAAAAGTACGGTCTGCCGCTCATCAACAAAACCAGTGAGGGAGAATGTCTGGAACCTTGTATTTGCACTAAAATTTATGAACCTGTTTGCGGAAGTGATGGTAAGACTTACGGCAACTCCTGTGAATTAAAGTGTGAAAACAAAGAACGGGCTAAAAATGGACTCCCTCCTGTAAATAAAACAGGTGACGGAGAATGCCCCACATCTTGTATTTGTCCGTTGATTTACCTGCCAGTATGTGGTTCTGACGACGTAACATACGGAAACGAATGCGTGCTTAACTGTACCAGCCGAGACAACGTACGAAATAATTTACCACCCATTGTGAAAAAAAGTGACGGCGAATGCCCAACGGATTGCGTTTGCCCAGCAATTTATCAACCTGTATGCGGAGACGATGGCAATACGTACTCCAGCGGATGTCAGCTTGGTTGCGTCAATAAGATCAGAATCAGCGAAGGTCAACCACCTATCAATGTCACCAGTGAAGGAGAATGTCCTGAACCCTGTGCTTGTACTAAAATTTATAAACCCGTCTGTGGAAGTGATGGACAAACTTATTCAAATGAATGCCTTCTGAATTGTCAAAATAAATATCAAGAAAAGTACGGTCTGCCGCTCATTAACAAAACCAGTGACGGGGAGTGTCCAGTAACTTGCGTTTGTCCGTTGATCTATCTTCCGGTGTGTGGTTCTGATAATATTACGTATTCTAATGAGTGTTTTCTAGACTGCACGAGTAATGACAACGTAGGTAAAAATTTACCGCCTATTTTTAAAGTGGGCGATGGTGAATGTACTGAAGGCTGCTTCTGTCCTGAAGTCTATCAACCCGTGTGTGGCGATGATGGAAATACCTACAGTAATGAATGTGAACTAGGATGCATAAACAAGGAACGAGAGAGAGATGGACTCCTTCCTATAAATAAAACGAGCAACGGTGAGTGTCCTAAAACTTGCGTTTGTCCGTTGATCTACGCTCCAGTATGTGGCTCTGACGGAGTAACGTATGGAAACGATTGCGCCCTAAATTGTACTAGTCAAGATAATGTAAAGAATAATTTACCACCCATTGTGAAAAAAAATGACGGCGAATGCCCGACGGATTGCGTTTGCCCGGCAATTTACCAACCTGTATGTGGAGACGACGGCAATACGTACTCCAGCCGCTGCCAGCTTGGTTGCGTCAATATCATCCGAGTGAATGAGGGTCAACAACCTATTAACGTTACCAGTGAAGGAGAATGCCCAAAACCCTGTATTTGCAATAAAATTTACAAACCTGTCTGTGGAAGCGATGGTAATACTTACAATAACTTATGTCTGTTAGATTGTGAAAGCCAACGTTTGGAGAGCACAGGAGAAAACCCTATTTATGTTGTATACAAAAGACAGTGCGGTGGATGTTCATGCGCGGCTATTGACGCACCCGTATGTGGAAGCGATAGAAATACCTATAAAAATAAATGCGAATTGGAATGTGAGAATAAGGTGCGACAGACTCAGCATCTAAGGCCTTTGACTGTTATTTACAAGGGAAAGTGTAAACCAAAAAGGTACAACTGTGACTTTTGTCCTTTATACTACAAACCTGTGTGTGGAAACGACAACAAAACTTACTGGAATGATTGTTGGCTACATTGTTCCACCAAACATTGCGACGCAGAAGTTTTTCTTTCGAAAATTTTATGCTACTAAATAGTTTCCAAAATATAAATTTTGTTTTTTAAACAGTACTTAACTTTGCTCTAATCAAATCTATATTAAAATTAATTTTCATCTTATAACCTTTAACATCATGTTTTTTATTTCATTTTGAGTACTATGTTTCCTTGTTTGATGTTCAATAATTAAATAATAAATCAATACACAATGTCGTTTTGATCAACCCAATATAATTTTCCCGATAAAGTGTCGAATTTTCGATATCAACACCAAATGAAATATTTGTCTATTCATTCAAAACATACTTGATGACAATATCAGTACATATATTAAATTAAAAAAGTGTACTTATGTCGAGACCAATTAATTTACTTTTCCGCCACTTGGTAACGCTTCTGTGTCTTTCTTTTGTAAAGGTTCTTTTCGAACATGCAAGATGTGGAATGAACTTCCTCCCGAGGTATTCCCGGAGCGCTATGACATGGGGCTCTTCAAAAAAGGTGTAAAAAGAGCTCTCCTTCAAAGCCGGCGAAGCATTGGCGATTCCTCTGGTGTTGCAAATGTCCATAGGCGACGGTGACTGCTTTCCATCAGGTAGCCCGTCTGCCTTTTCGTCAGGTTAAATCATAAAAAAAAAAAAGGTAGTCATTGTTTTTGTTGTATACGTTTTTTTGATATAAAACGTATTTAAATGAAACTATGTAATTTTTCACAAACTAAAACATTAATAAAGACGACTGTCACAAGGTTTACGGATTTACATTTATATTGTACAAACCTGTGCGTTATTGGTCGTGTATAATATTGGAAAGAGCCAGAAGTTAATTATCACCTCTGGCGCTGTCCAACATTATATCCTATACTTTATGTCCATTTTTTCATCTTATGTGCCTATATTTACTGTCTCTAATAGCCCATATCACTATTAGTGTGTACTGAAAAAACGAAAACCAATTACCTATAGATACATTTACAATATTTCTCTACATAATTTTTCAGCCTTTTCAGTAGTTGGAAAAATACGATGACGATGGTGCAGACAGACCATCATGTAAATAAAGAAATGATCTCAATAATAAACACGTGAAATGAATGCTAATAAAACTCATACGCACTTAATATCTTAAAAACATATGTACGTATACGGTCAAAGGTGGTAGAACCCTTTGTAGTTCGACTCCGGCGGCACCACCGCGACACTTATTTCTGCCTAATAACAGTGTTAAACGCTGCTGTCTTGTGGTTTGAAGGTGTAGTAAGGGAGATAAACTTAACGAGGGATTCCAACTTGGTCCTCAAGGGTAGCAACGCATCTGTGGTCGACTTCAGTTGGGGTCCTATCTGGGGTGGGTCACAAATGTCCATGGGCGACAGTTGCCACTTACCACCACTCTACATGCTCGATTGCTATTCCATCATATAAAAAAATATGGATAACTGGAACTCGAACTCATAACGCTAAGAACTCAATTAATTAATTTCTTTTTGTCGAATGTTTTTACTATCTGGCATAAAACGAGACCACATAAACCTCCTTCATTAACAACTATTGATATTAGCCCAATGCATTTTAATAAGTGGTTTATAACACGTTTAATCAATACATATCTCTTTAATTTGTCTGTGTTATACTGTGTCTTTTCACTTCTTTTATACTATAAGAATATTAATACATTTTCATATATATGTTGGAAGTATCAAACTAGCCTGAAGTATACCTGAAATCCACCACAGATGCGTTGCTACCTCTTAAAGCTAAGTTGGAACGCCTTACATCTCCCTTATCACACCCTTCAAACCATAATATAGCAGAGCCTAACTACTATTGTTATTAGACAGAAATAGGTGTGGCGTTGCCGGCGTCTAGGCAACTTGTACCACTTTCAGTAGTTTAAATACTCAAATAATATTAGAAATAAATAATAAGCAAAGTAGCTTGCACTCATAGCTCTAGGTTAGGATTTCTTATGCCATAGGTACGGCATATATGTTTTGGACACTACGGACCCATAGATGATACAGTCAAGAAGAATACAAAATACTGTCACCTAGAGCAGACATCTAAATTTATTACCAAGCCTATCTGCCTCTTCAAAGATCGTACGTGTAATCCTTACAACTGTGCTAAATTATATTACAATCGTAAGCATCCAACATCTATCAATATTTTAGCGTTTAAATTGAGTTCCTTATAAGATTGATAATCCACACATTTGAACACATGAGTTCAAAGTTAGAAACTCTAACGAACACTAATGAACTTCTGGTTTACATTTATTTTTTTATTGAAAATACATAAGACGATGATACCTCCATAAACGCTTTACTTTGCATTCTTGCTATTATCGTACAATTTCCACAGTAGATTATTAAACGTTTTTGAGAAAACAATAGTATTTACTTTAGTTAATGTTGAGACTGTTCCACTTTCTTTATCAACTAATTTCAGAGTTATCATTTCCATGTAAATGTCAAGTATTTTAAATTAATTGAAACTTGTTCCATATTCTCGTTAGTATAAAACAAAAAATAACTGTAGCAGTAAATTAGTAAGAAGACACGTGAGGTAACAATATGAAGACTTTAATAGGTACTGTATGTATAATAACAATAAATTAGTCTCCCATGTCTAAAATGTAATTATTTTTTACGTCGTAAACGTAGGTAAACGATAACTTCTTGATAAAGGTGGTCACAGTGTGGTACTATGAACCGTTATGGTCAATTATTTAATCCATCTAAAACTAGCAGGTAAAGATTTAACAAACATATACAAAAGTTGATTCTACGGTTAACGAAATATTTTAAATAAAGTGTATGGAAAATAGGTATGTGTATTTTCGCGTAACCCGAAAATTAATTATATTTATTTAAACATCACTTAGTTATATTAGAATGTATATGGGTAATTTAACATTTGTACTGTGTTTTTAGGTTTGCTGTGGAGTGTCTGTTTAATATATGCATCCAATGCCAATTATGTGCCTCAACCAGAGCCGCTGCCACCAAAAGTTTATGTCTGTCCATGTATTTATAAATATGATCCGGTTTGTGGATCGGACGGCGTTACGTACATGAACAAATGCGTTCTTGACTGTACTAGTATTATTAATGTCAACACGGGGTTAAAACCAATTTCAGAAATAGAGAGTTGCGAATGCAGTGGCACTTGTAACTGTCAAAAAATTGATTTACCCGTTTGCACACTGGATGGTATAACGTATCCGAACGAATGCGAACTCGCCTGCGAGAATATCAAACGCATAGAGAACAAGAAACCGATCATTTATCTAGCATACAGAACTGCTTGCCTCGGACCACCGGGAATTTGCACAGATATCGCAGCTCCCGTCTGTGGAACGGATAATATTCTATACAGAAACAAATGTGTACTTGATTATGCAAGCTACAATAATCAACAGAGAAGTTCATCAGCGATCAATGTTAAGAACAATGGAGCCTGTCTGGATGGCTGTCTGTGTCCATTAACGTGGCAGCCCGTCTGCGGTAGCGACGGTAATACATATGACAATCCATGTCTTCTCGAATGCGAGAATGAAAAGCGTCGATGCGATAACAGGCCAACTATATGCGAAGTAAATAAAGATTTGTGTAAATGGTGTTAGTGCACAGTGGAATAGGATCCTATGTATGTGGACGACGGAAAGACTTACTACAATCCTTGCAAGCTCGGCTACGAAATTAAAAGGCAACAGAATCCAAACCTGAAGGCGTTATATAGCAGTAAATGTCCAAAATGCGATTTTGACAACGCTTATGTTCCAGTCTACGGGACAGAATTTAAAAGATATAACAGCTATTGCAGATACCTATGCGAGGACATCAGTAAGAGTCCAGACTCCTAAATAGACAAAATGTTAGGATTTCATTTCTGACTTTCTGAGTATCAACCGGTGTATGACCCCGACCAACCAATATACTGGAACTAGTGCTCAAGTATAATGACAAGGATAACAAGAAGAGTAATTTAAATCCTATATTTTTGCGTAAACGAAGGCCTTGTAAATACCAACTGAAATGTTTATCCTACTTGCCTGCTGTCGTCAATTTGTCTTTTATTATATTTGTAGGTTTTGATCATTTTAATTGCTTAAAATATTAATACTTTTTTGCCAAACACCTGGTCATAAAAACTTTATATTTGATGTCACCTGTATTATGAATAAAATTATCTACAACGTGTGGTTTTGTGAAAAATTAAACGATACCTAATAATAAGTAAAGGAAACTCATTACACTATTTAAACTGAATACGCTTGCAATCGTTTCAGCTAGTGATATGCGCATACCTTTAAAATTTAAAGCTGCATGCCCGGGATTCGAACTCCAAACCACTGCATTATCATTGCTTTGACGGCATTTTTTGTTTATTTTACTTTTTTGTTTTTTTCCTTCGCATGGAAGATATGAAAGGATCTTTAAACCGCATGTCGTCGGATAAAACGCGTACACATTGTCATATTATTTGGTTCCGAATGCACAGAGATATTGTCGCAACGTCATTGGAAGGCGGGACACGTGTAGAGTATTCGTTAACACCAAGATTCGAGGAAGCGTTGCAAATTGGATTTTTGTTTCTCCAACATTATGCTTTGCAGCATCAGTGTAAATTTCAAAGGAAATTTAAATTTATTTTACAGTCTTTGTGTCCCAGACACAAACACTTGCCTATTGTCGGGTTTAAGTAACAACAGGATTGGCTACGAATCTTACACATTACCAAAAAGTTTTCAGAAGTTTTATTTTTTACAAGTTGTTTTTGCTGTAAGTATTCGCAGTTTTACCTCAAGTCTGCCACGGATTCGTTGCTACCTCTAATGACAAGGTTCAGTATCTAACAGAGCTGAAAATGGGTGTGACGGTGATGTCTCTAGAACCGAAACAAAAACCTAAAAACCTTGTTTCTGAATAATACACCTAATACAATTAATTTTCAAAATAACTACATAAAAACATGTGAAATCTGCCTTTTTTTCCTGTAAAATTTAAGTTGTATGTACGCTAATTAATCTTCACAATTTGTTTGACATTTTAATGTGGTAATTCGGTTTCAAACTATAACTAAAATGGTAGTAATTACGAACCATTTACTACATTTTATTCTAAAGTTGGCGTCGCGTGATCGCCGCTCGTAAAGCGAACGATTTGCCATTTTGAAATGCAATATGGCGTTTAACTTTTCCACGAAAATGGACTGCCACAAAAACCCAATAAATTTTTATTCTAACCGTGAAATATCAAATCTATGTGTATACAGGCTATCACCTATGTCAAAAAAATACGGTTTTCGTATAGTTTTATGTTATTTTGACAATTAATTATTATGTTCGCCCAAGCAAAACCCGACGGAGCAACGCGCTCACAGAACTACGGTTGTGTTCTTTCAGAGACCCCCCAAATCCTCCGCGTAGAGCTGAAGATGGCTATTTTAGCGAGCAATAATCCCACATAAATACAGGGTTGTATTGCTCCCACGGCACGGGTTCCCTTTTTAAGGTTTCCTCTTCGAAACCAAAAAAAGATTACAGTAATTACTTACGTTCGTTTCATATATGTATAAAGATTTTTCTGCATTATAAACTTTACAAAATCATCCTTTAGGGTTTCGCAAGTTCACAAGACGCAGGATTAGTTCGCAGGTCACGATACGCCTAATTACCCCCACTCGCTTAGTTTGTCCAAACCAAACTACGTTAACTCAATTAGTATTGAAACCCAATTAGAATAGTTTCTTAGACGTTAGACTTCGCTGTTTCTCAGGGCTAATATTACGATAAAAAGAAAGAATTTGCTTCAAACCGGCTTATAAAAGGCTCAAGCGTTGCAGCGTTCTGCTTTGAAGAGTGTACTAAAGGAGGTATTTCAACTTAGATCTCAGGGGTAATAACACACCCGTGGCCGAGCCCACGAGAGACATTTACCCTATTTGACATAAATGGCGAATGAAAAATTGGAAAGCGGACTCCATTCCACCATACCTACCATACTATTAGGTGGTAGAAACCTTTGTACTTCGACTCCGGCGGCACCACCGCCTTGCTTCGTTATGCCTAATACCAACAATTTTATATTAAATTTTACAGCTTGTTTTCTGGTTCAAGGGGTATGGTTAGGGTGATATACTTATATAAGGCGGCAAACCTCGGTGTAGCAACGCACCAGTAGCCAGGTACGATTCTAATCGCATCCGCGGTTGATTAAAGACGTCCGTGGGCGACAGTGGTCACTTACCGTCAAGTGGACTACTTATTCGTTGTTATATCTATCTTATTAAAAATCTAAAGCGTGCCATAAATGAGTTGCCACTCAGGACTATCACGAAACGCATCTTGTAACTGTCTGCCTCACCATAGTTTTGTATCGAAAACAAAGTTCCATTACACTACTAAAATCGATCAATATATTCCACAGAAACCGTTTATGTAAATACGATAATACTAGCTAATTGTAGGTTTGAAATTATCATTCTACACGCAATATGGAGCGTGCGTAGATACTGTAGAAAACATACGAATTAAGTGTTATTACATATTGTAATTAGGTTTCGATCTTAATTACACATATGTCATGAATATACGTAAAGGTTACGGCTCGCGTTGAAGAATGTTAGTATAATGATAATAATGACGAAACAATTTTGTAGAGCAGTGGCTTTCAATCTTTTTCATAGCACGACCCTATTAATATGTGAAAGTATTTCACGGTCCCTTACTCTGGACGCTTTCTAACTCAAATATCATTATGTTACTAATATGGAATGTTTGATTATTTTCATAGTTATGGTTACATAATTATGTTTAATACATAACTAAGTACCTACAACAAATGTATGGATTTTTTTAACACGTTATTTTTTTTATACGTAAAATATCTTATTTCTCTCGTTGCAACCCTTACTATGTTTCACTGTTAGGCACACCACTTTCTCTACAACGGGGGAGAATTGAAGCATTCGCTGCCACGCATTTTTAATAGGGATCGGTGGTAAATGATACGGTTTATTTACCTACCCGTGTCAGATATTACAAATTACTCGTAAATTCATTTTTTTTATATGATACAGTAGCAAACGAGCATGCAGTCCACCTGATGGTAAGTGGCAACTGCCGCCCATGGACATT
>DWRA01001009.1:0-19361 GCA_018250295.1 Spathilepia clonius | reverse complement strand
ATGAAGATTTTATTTCTGTACTACTACTTGTGTATGCACTCTAAGATGTGTGTCTAAGATATTTTAAACAAACAATATTTTTAACAAAAATAAAAGATATCATAACGTGGTTTTCAGTCCGAGGTTCAAATCCCAGGCGTGCACCTTTGATTTTTCGAAGTTGTGTGCGTAATGGAAATTAATTACCACGTGCTGTAACGGTGAAGGGAAACATCGTGGGGAAACGTGCACAGCACACTTGAGTTAAAAAAAAAAACAATAAAATTACAAAAGGTGAAATCTATCAATTTGCACTTGGCCAGCGCGGAGAGTTATGGCCTAACCCCTCTCTAACAGGAGATCCGTGCACAGCAGTGAGACTATAATGGGTGGACGACGACATACATGTACCTTATATTTAGCTCATTTTTATGAAACCTTAGTAAACGGTTAACATGAAACAAATGTTGCACCGTTATTTATTAATCAATTGTTGACAGTGCTCTGGGATGTTAATATTGTTTTTACAAGAAAGGTGACGGGACTAAACATGAGCGGATACTTCCATTTAGCGTCGTAAATAATTATTTGGAGCGCTCATGACTCATGTAATTGCGTAGTATAAGTACAAATGAAATATAATGATTATTCTTATGGCGGCTTTAGACGGGCGTTTCAAATAAAAATTGTTTATATCTTTTTTTTATGAAATTGCGGTAGCCAACGAGCTTGCAGTCCATCTGATGGTTAGAGGTTTCTGCCCCTAATGGACATCTATGCGTTGCTCCTCTTAAGGATTAAGATGGTCGTCTCATTTGTAAGTCAGTCGAAATGCACTTATGTTATCTTCCCACTCAAACTATACCTACGGAATCTACCGCCTTTTAAAATTTGTTACTTGTGTTAATAAGTAACTAAGCGTAATTAGGGGTGTGCAGGTAATCAAAGTGGTTTCTACCACTTTGTACTTTGATTCCGGAACCAGCGTTTTATGTGTTAATTCTTAATAACAACAGTGTTATGTTTGAAAGGATGCGGTAAAGGAGACACACTTATCCGAGTTCCAACTAAGTCATAAGGAATAACATGCAGCCAGGAAATGTGTTGGTCCACCTCAAGTAAGGCTCTCATGTTACTTGCGGTTGGTTACCGATGTCCATGGGCGGCAGTGGCTGCTTCCTATCAGAACTGTATACTCATTTACTATTCCTAAATTATAAAAAAAGTATAGTTAGTATTAATTCACAATTATCATAAGATTAAGTTTTGCGTAAATACTGCCTCTTGTCCTAGTTTAACAGTAGTTTCGTGCAAACTTGGCATTTCTGAGGTATTTAATTAAACGCCGAAGTTATGTAGATTTATACGACTACAGTGAATCCAAAGATTAGTTTGCTAGGGTTAAGGTTTTAGTAGGCCTATATCTGGGGATATGTGGTCGTGATCTTGAAAATTATTGTTATAGGTGGATAGAATTGATAAATTTTATATATATATGTGTATACTGTTACAGAGTAACGTCCAATAATATAAAGTTAATTTAGATTTAATTTAAATTTAATTGGAACACGTTTCATGTTAGGTGTTCAGCCGTTTTGTCATAAAAATGTTTTAACCGATTTTAAAATAAATTCTAATTAAAAAACGGAGTCACTGTAGAAAGTTATATTACTTTAATTATATGTAGGTATTAGCGAGAAAAGTTGCGAGTAAAGTATAGTTATTATAAAATCGTTCTTTGGCATCGAATTAACGTTCTATACAAAACAGAAGTTTTAAAAATAAAACCACATACCTAATACTGACGCAAAACACTAACAGGAAACAGTATTTGGTTAAATCTTGTTATTTGATGCGACCCACAGATCTTATCGTTTCGTTATGACACACTTCTAGTTAATTCCTTATAAACACAAGCCGGAAAAAATTTACAGATAATACACATTAAATTTTAAATAAATAATAACATTTTACTTTAATTTATATAACACGCCAATTGTTTAGGTATTATCTGCAAACGACGTTGTTCAGTTGACCCCGGGAGCAGAGTAACGCAATAATATAGCATGCGAGCCGTCTGAAGGCCAGTCTAGATTCAATATTTCGAACCATGAACGTATTATTCGTCATTCTCGCCGCGTGCGTCGTTGCTCATTCGCTTGAAACAAAGTGGTTCTTTATGGACGAAACAAATAATATACAGAACTTTTTTAAAAACCAGTCCGACAATATGAAAGCGTTCTTCGAGGAACAGAAAAATCGAATGGAAAAAGCTATCAACGACAGCTACGGAGAAGCTGTCAAAATGAAGGACTCCGTCAACACTTATTTTGATACTCAACAAAAGAAAATTGCGTCGGACGTGAACAATTACGTTGAGAAAGTTAAGGAAAGTGGCAGGAAAGTGGCCGATTCGTGGTCATTTGTACCCACCGATGATTTAGCGTCGCGGATGGAAAATCCCGATGTTGTTCTCTCTATTCCAGGAATAATAACTCGTAACGGATACACGTGCGAGACCCACACGGTTATGTCTGAAGGATACTTGCTCAATATTCACAGAATACCGCATTCTAAAAATGGAGTCGTCTCTCCTAAAACAGTGCTTCTTCAACACGGACTCTTCGCCAGTTCAGCTGATTGGATACTTAATGGTCCCGAGAAAGGCCTAGCGTATGTACTGTCAGAAGCTGGTTACGATGTATGGATGTCAAATATGAGAGGAAATAAATTTTCAAGAGAACACGCGTGGCTGAAAACTAACTCTAAAGCGTATTGGAATTTTTCTTGGCACGATGCGGCGCTTCATGACCTTCCTGCTGTAATTGATTACATAATGAAGGTTAAAGGTGAAGGAACTAAGATAACGTATATAGGACACTCCATGGGAACTACGATTCTCTTCGCCATGTTGACTTTGAGACCGGAATATAATAACATTTTGGCAGCAGGTTTCGCTCTTGCTCCTGTAGTATTTTTTACAGATTTGAAATCTCCAATAAAGTCTCTGGCACCGGTAGCAAGCAATGTTGCTTACATGGAAATGTTGTACGGATCCCATGAGTTTATTCCAAAAAATTCAGCCTTGGGAAAAATATCAAACGGCTGCGACGTCGAGAATATTGACGCTTTTGTGTGTAAAAACATTGTTTTCTATATTTGTGGATATAACGAAAAACAAATTAACGAGAAGCTGTTACCAGTGTTCCTGTCAAATTTGGGAACCGGCACATCATGGAAGACTGTCGTACACTTTGCCCAGGAGGTGGTATCAGGCGGGAAGTTCCAGCAGTTTGATTACGGATCGAACAATCAGAAGATGTACGGTTCTGATAATCCTCCGGAGTACGATCTAAGCAAAGTAACATTGCCAATAAGTCTATTTTGGGCGAATAATGATTTGTTATCCAGTGAAACTGACGTGAAATTGTTAAGCGAGAGACTACCTACTAAGCCGGAAATGTATTTAGTTCCTGACCCAGAATTCAATCACCTCGATTATCTGTGGGCGGTTGATGTTAATACATGTTTAAATGATAAAATTTTGGACTCCTTAAATAAAGTGTATACAAAGCCATCATGCATAGGATTTCCTTTTAACATAAAGTTTGGTAAATGAACTGTTTCCTAGTGAATTTTAAATTTTGTGCCAAAATTACAAATGTGATACATATTGATATTAGAGAAGGTTATTGTAAGTAAACAAACCAGTAGTACTTCATTAACAGTATTTATGTAACCAAATGTATATATATCTCTCTATTAGGTATTTGTAAATAATTTAACTACTTCATACATGTACTTGTAAATTTTAAATTTTATGTATTAAGTAAGTTTTTAATAAATTTTATAAATTGTGATACTTTGTTGTTGTACATCATAAATATTTTACATTCATTTAACTTATTTTTTGTTCACGTTATAAGTATTAAAGATGAAGTTAGTCATGCCTCTTTTGTTAAGAGACAATTGTTTTCATAGAAATGACGCAGTAGATAAATAACAAATTAAATTTGTTTTTAAAGTAGTAGTATCCTAGTAAAACAATTCTTTATTGCTAAAAATACACACAAAGAAAGAGAACTTTTACGAGTTTTATGTATGATTATTTATAATATGTGTATAGGTAAGACAAAGCAACTAAGAACATTCTACTCTTGTACTTGTCACCAGATTTTTTTTTATTGCGAAGCTATTAACAAGTTTTAGTGTAAAAATCTTCAATTTTTTAATAATGTTTGTAATTTGCTAACGCTTGTCGACCACTAGTCGAATTATAATAATACTGTCCTAGCGAATTATAGTCTATAATTATACTTTCCTATAACACTTTACATACCTAAGAAATAATGTCGCTGGGCTGTGTTTCTAATTTGCAGGATATTAAACGTATTTACTCAAACATGAAGGTCTTAACACCTACAAACGGTTTATATTTTAATTTAGTAGTAGGCAAAATTAGCGTACGGGCTGATTACTCACTTAACATTTTAATCAAATTAAATTATAATTAATAAATGCGTTCTCTAACTCTCATTAAAAACCACGCTCCGTGCGCGTGATTTGCTTTCTTCCACTTAGATCCTATTGAATGTCAATGACTAAAATATGAACTTACCTATACACATGATGAGTTCAGTTCAATTCAGTTTGTAGGATCTATTACGATTGACGTATACCATCCTTTTTCGGATATGTACGTTGTTGGGAAGTGGTCTAAATGTGCCTCATTTTCAGTATGTTTTTTTATTCATTATTCCATTCAAACCCCGAAAAATTGGCAAGCGTTCGACATTGCAATCGATATATTATAAAGAAATATTAAAGGTGGCTCATGAATTTCCTTGGAAGTAGGAGAAATATGAGGGTATTTAAAAGATGGCCTACAGCAGTAATGATACTTCCAAGTTCTAATTAGGTATTGTTATCGCCAAGATCACCAAAGTGAAGTTTTTTATTAGATTTTAGGCTAATATTGTCATATTAGACTAATGTTATCATTAATCTTAAGTAATTCTCAAAATGCCGCTTGGTCTCCTCTAAAATGGTTTCAGTTTCGGTCAGACTCATAGCCAACGAATAAAAAAATGATTAGGTACCAAAGTAGATATAAATCTTCATTTTAATATTGTCCAATTGTAATTCCATAAAACGTTTTCCCGTATGACGAAAGGAGACAAGCGGAACGAATCTTTTTGATGATAGCGATTTTGTTGGAGGCGAAAATTATGTAAATTAATTATTTCGAGACACGATAAGGCGTTTCGGTTAATATGCTGAAATCCATTTGAAGCTGTCTCACTAATAAATGAAGAATATAAATGCATATAGGTTCAAAAACATGGAGTTATAAGTCCTAGAGTGTCATGAGCAACAGCACGTTCCGTCTAGCAACGGCGACGGCCCCGACACGAACAGACGGACACTCGTGTATTAGTTCATTGTCATACGTGAGTTAACTCCCTAAGAATGTTACGAAATGCATGACATTTATCTGTAGTTACAATGGATATATTGATGTCTGCATAATCCTACAGCAATGTAACTGTGTTGATTAGCGATGTTCCTGGTAATGACCAAATAGAAGTATTTGCTACTTTAAAATGCATAACAAGTTTATTATTTTAATACTTAATGCATATTTAAAAAGTTTTCATGTTCATCACTAACTCTAGATGGCGTTGATTACACATCGTTCTTAGACAAAAGTACATAGTGTTTTTGTAGTCTCGGGATCAGAATAGAGTTACGGGGTATCTTCTGCTTATCGTAAGAGGCAACTAAAAGAGGTCTTCTGGGTTAGCAGGCGGCAATTGTAGAACCACCCCGCCAGTGACTCCGAGAGGGACAACGATATGTGTTGCCGCATACCGTCATAAACACATCAAGGAGTAAGAGGAGTGGTTTATGCTCCTCCAGGAAAGAGCCCGGCATCGCCCTTGGAAGACTCTGTTTGTGTTCCGATGGAGATCCCGAAGTACTCTTCTAAGCGTCAAGGACGACCAGCAGAAAGATTTTAGCGGCTAAAAAATTCACATAACTCGGTATCACTATCACAGAACTTTTTGAAGGTTTTCCCTCGTAAAGAAAAAAAGGAGTGTGTATTTGAAGCTGCGCTTGTTCTGGAACATTGCCTTAAACAATATAAATCCTTCATTATTTAAGATGAATTAAAATATTTCTTCGAGTGCGGCCCCAAGTTGAAAGTTGCCAAACTTTGAGAACCGTCCGTATTCAATATTGATCTACTTTGTTCTTGCAAGCTGTTGAAATTGCTTTCAATTTACAAATTAATATTGCGCAACTGTAATATTTGTTTTCAGAGAGCTGTTTCATAAAATTAATGATTTTGTTTAACCACTTCTATAAAAAAAATACATGCAAAACTCAGGTAGGTACGTACGTCATCGTCGTCGTCAACCTTTTACTGTCTTAACGCGTTAGTCTCATCTCAGAGCGAGAGGGGTTATTATTACATTTCACACATTATTGAGATTTAAACAAAAAATGATGATAATTAATTTCACATGTGACAATATTATAACATTGCGAAATAACTGTTTACAATCATATGTAACCTACACAAAATGATGTTAATGAAAGGAAGACATATTATTGCTTGAAATTGTCATCACCATCATCATAGCCCGATAATGCTATTGCATTATCATGTAATACGACAAAGGCATATTCTAAGACAAGAGGGATTCAGTTAATATTCCACCACACTAACCTAATAACCAAATTGTTTGAAAATATGCGGCATAGTCTAGTTCTATGCTAGTTATGATATCCAGGCTATACCCCACAACTGATATTTTCACTGACAAATACGAATACTTGCCAATTCTTTCATATTTGGTACAAAGTACTAAAACATTGCGGTATTTTCGCAGGGGTGCTACAATTTCTAACTTTTACAATACATTCTAGTATTGTTTTATGCAAAACTTACCAGTCGTGCCGTCGTCAACTCGGGCGGGATTATGCAAAAGGGAGCCATTGAGAAATTGACTCCAACTTAAACAAGAACTGTTTTGGTCGAAGTGTTTTGTTGTGAAGCGTTTATAATGATTTAAGCATATCTAAATACTTATAAAGTGTATTCAATCATTATAAAAGTCGTATTAAAAATATAATGTATGAGAGACCCAAAATAAAAAAAGGCTGAGTTTTTACTATTAGATGTAGCAGTTTTAGTACCTACTAGGTCTTTAATCGAAATCGCAATGTAAAATAGCCGATTAATGGATTTTATTGACGTATATAAAGGGAAGATTAGGTGGTCAGGGTTCACCTTAACATTGGAGAAAAAAAACTGGTAATGCATTTGTAGTCCACTTCAGATAGGCCTTCGTAATTCGTAATCGTAATTTGGTATTGATTACTGATGCAGATGGTAGGAGTCAGCTACCAATTACCATCCGATTGATTGCATACTCCTTTGTAATTAAAATTCGTGAAAGAAACAAACGTAGCGTTTAACATAATAAATAAGAATTATGTAATATTAACATTCCAAAATAAAAAAGAAATTTAGGCATTGTCAATCAAAGTAAGGGTGAAACCTCAAAGGGCCGATTTATTAAAAAACGAAATTAATTAACAAAAATTTGACCTGCGTTTTATTTATATAAAAAGCGCTCGATTGTGTTGATCTCGTGTTGTTTGTTTTTCCTGAACGTATAATGTGTTTTGCCCGGTGTTATTTGGTTTTGTATTAAATTTCATTTTCCTGTCCAATAAATTGTTAGAGGCGTACAATTTCGATTTTAATAACCAATTTTGTTTACCTACTTATTGATGTAAAGTAAGAAGATATGATTCCTACATTGATTACTTAGTTTACGTTCGTTGTCAATAATCAATCTATCGAATTATTTGCCTACCGAAGGTCGAAATTTGAAATTTCTGCATACTAGAGATTGAAAAATTTTGACATTTGGTTCGAAACTAGATATATTGATGATTGCCTACTAAGTATGGAAATTATACCATTTCTGTCAGTTAGAAATAGTTTCATTTTCTTTTTTTCATAGGAAAAAGCTGGAAAGATAGTAATAACGGACGATAAATAATCAGTAGCTATAGTTATTATATTTTGGCTTGTTTATGTCTTCATACAATTATTCAGTTAAGCAACATTGGGTGTGGTAGAGAGTTGGAATAGTGACCGCTTGTAGCAAATTTTCAAGCGTGCGTTCCGTATTGTGGAGAACACATTAAACGTTGGTCTCAATTGTTACCGTTAAATAGTATGTTCAACTTTGTCGAAGGTCATATAACTGCAAATTTCCTACACGGGTTTCCCACGAACCTGTATATATCTCTCAATCCATCCATCTGGAATAATGATTCAGTTGAGTAGCATGGTGAAAAAGGCAGCAGGCTGCCCTCGGTCCTAGAGCGAGATCCTCGCTCGGTAGTGTGGCAGAGTACCAGCTACCAACCAGGTGCTATAATAGTAAAATGTGTGTTCGCTGAAAAGCGGGAACTGACTAATTTACACATTACCGAAACATAGATGTCAAAGGATAATTGCATGCTGCATTATTGCATACTCTCGTTCATGACATCTGACACTTGGTTCATATTGCTCTGGCTGGAAGGTTTATTCCCACTACTTGAATATTTGTACCTGTTGTTTAAAAATAAATATCAAATTGTTAAAATAGTCACATTTCTTACAATAATAAAAAGTGTTTTCTTAATATATGATATTGTCTGTATCATCTAATTGGAGCAGCGCGCTTGAGTAGGTAGATACGGGTGGTAGGACCATTGTAATTCGATTATTCCGGCACTGCCAATACACCTATTTCTGTCCTTCTGTGTTGTCAAAGGGAGGTGAGTCCCCAGATCCCAGCAGCTGTGAGATATTATACAGACTTATGTTCTTCATTGTTCAAAATTGGATTCATAAGGAATATAAAAATTTTGGTTTTAATTTTTTATATCCTATGGTATGCAAGATCAATGAAATTACATTGACTTAACGGGAACATAATACCTTTCCTCTTCTTTATTGCTAAAATGATTATGTGCTTTACATATAAGAACGCACAACTTACTTGTTAAATTACAGTTTTTATTGAACCAATACACATATTCCAATTTTTAATCATGCATGACAAATTACATTTGAAAATAGCATTAAATTATTACATTTTAGAAAATAAAATGTTAGTTTTCAAATTACATCAAGTTTAGAATGCCTTTATTCTCGTGTAGATTATGCGTTTCTGCAAATTACATAGCATTATTTTCTAAACTACCTTTTATCATGTAGTCAATCATGAACCGATTATAAAGGAACAAACGACCAAACGAACCGAACGAAACAAATATAGGATATACTTCCGTTTAGCCCATACCTCCGATCGATCTGAATTTTGGTACATATATAGACTTTGACCCGCAGATGAAGAATATCGGGATATACTTAATGTTTTCTCTGTGATTGTATAACTACTTTATTTATCATAAGCAATTGTAAATTTAATTTAATTTTGTAACGTCAATGAAACAGCGGGGTTAGCGGTTGCCTGATTTATTGCGGGTAGTGTTTATATATATCTGTTACAAATTTAACTTAATTTAATAATAGATACAGCAATTGTATAATTTAAGATAAATATAAATAAAGATCTTAAATCATAAAACTGTTAATATTAAAATCTAGCCAGTCAGTGCGTCAACGCCCCACGCACTTTTAATATAATGCAGATATTCCGCGCACACCTGTCTTGTATTTCAAATAGTTGTTTCTCGTCGCTTCTAAATATTAGGGTAGCGTAGGGTAGCTAGAATTACGTAAAGTTTCTTACCCTCTTGGAGTTTTATGCCACGTTATTTAAGAACATTTTGTACTATATTTTTCCCGCTTAATAAGTTCAAGAAATGTAGATTTAGATTGTCCGTTTTATTTAATTAATATAAGAATTATCTGAATAGCAGGACTACATTGTCTATGGACTGGATGAATGCAATAGGTGTCTCGCTTCATAATGACAAAGATTTAAGGCAGATTTGTGTCGGTAGTTCCGCTGTAGTCAACGCAATATGGGTTCTACTACTACTAGGATAATTCGTAAACATTTCAATCACAATAGTTTATGCATCTGATGACAAAAATATAAAACATACTAATAAAGTAAAAGCTCCAACTATTGAAAGAAAAAATAAGATAAAGCAGCTCTGGTATGAAAATATGCAATTTGATCCTATAAATTGAATAAGTCAGCTCACCAGCTTAAACTAACACCTTACTTTACTACTTGAAGTGAGCTTCAGTGCATATTACTTGAAGTCAGTGTCGACTAAAACTCACCCCATATTTCTTAAGCTAACGGCCGACAAACGACCTCATAAAACTAGTTTGGACAATATTATATCTCAAAGTTGGTCTCATAAATGCAGTTAAAAATTTCTTTTAGGATGATGTCATACGAAAAGCAATGCGATGTCAATTTTCTGCGCAATGTAGACTAAATCTGATGATAAACTGTAACCATTGTCTTTTTAATTTTTTGATTAACTTAGAGGTAAGGCAGAAGCAATTAATGAGCAATATTTGAGCAGTCCATCTAATGGTAAGTGGGCACTATGATTGCGGGCATGTATTATGGCTAAATGTCATTGAAGGTCTACTTTGCTTTTTTGACACTAGAGACTATTACGAGGCACAGGTAGGTGAAGCTTTCGCATTAAATCATGAAGTATTCTGCCCACTTAAGTTTTGTTTTTTAGAAAATAGGACAATTTTCTATCATAAACTTCCACTAAAATTACTTATAAATTTGGCTATAGCTTCGCTTATACAGGTATACAAACCCACATGCCAACTATTACGAGCTCATCTCGGATAAAATGGGAAAAGTTTCCAATACTTCTGAGCATTTCTTACGCTACTATTTTCGGCTTCGATGAAAAATTCAACAGTCATGAATCTTAACGGGTTATCACACCGGGTTACGGGTCTGCTGCGTTCAGTAATCTTGTAGTGGAATCATTTTTGCTGTATTTAGGTAGTGTTGAAGTACTGTCTCACCGCTCAGAGTGAGAGGCGTTAGGTTATCGTCCACCGCGCTTACCAAATGCGAATTGGTAGACTTTACACGTCATTGGAAACTTCTTTTCAAAGAACTCTCAGGTGTGTAGGTTTCCTCACGAGGTTTCCCTTATCGTTATAGCAAATGATAATTAATTTACAATGTGCACATTACTTTCAAAAATTTAAACCTTGGGCCCCTCGATTGTAAGAGCGTGTTTCAACCGCTAGGCTATCACTGCTACATACAACTAACATTTAGATACTAGAGAGTAATCTGCTCAGTAACCTGGCGAACAATGAGTACCTAAAGGTCGTAAGTGCGCATAATCTTGCGCATCAGATCATAAGGAATTCTACCACCTTGAGTTTATTGATTAAAACGCTTATTATTATCATAATGTAATTATAATTTTATTCTTCCACTAGAAATTAGACTGTAGACAACATGAATCCAAGCAAATACTAATCAATAAACTAGTTTAACAGCTGAATTTACGCCCCTACTTTACTAAACCAAATCTTTGTGACAATGACATTCTTGGGGCCTAGTAACACAAACTTTAATTACGTTCTGCTCTGTACCTTTTATGTATCGCCCAATTCAACATTATTGTGGGTAACGTGACCACTTGTCAATTTCAGGAACACGTTACGAGCCACGTGCCTTGGCCCTTTGTAATTAGAACAAACCTCGTTAAAACCACGAAGTCAGAGGAAAGAGCTGGAAGCTCTTTGGACTTAGCGGTGAACTGTTGTCGCTCATTATTTATTAATAATCAATCTATTAAATTTTTAACTATGATTAATTTTAAATTTGATGATGTCTTATAGACAGAAATTTTCTAATTCGGCAGAGGGTAGAGGGTAAAGGTGGTAGAATCCTTTGAAGTTCGGTGATAGGTAGCCAAGACATTGGATAAACTTGGTTGTTAAAAAATAAAAGAAATAAATACGGGTGTAAATCATTAGATTTTACGGCTAAGTTAAAAGTTACTGTGAAAAGTATCCACTCATGATATTTGCTGTCTAGATAGGTATGTTACAAAAAATAATGTAATACTAAAGTATGGTCTAAAATATCTAAATTTTAGTTTTTCTACGCTTTTGTAGCTTACACATTATAAAGTACGAGTATTAGACATGTTGGCGTGCAATTGAATTTGTATCAACACTAAAACTAAAATAAATACAGCAAATAAACATGAAATCAAATGCAGGGGGCTCTACAAAGATACTAAATAAGATAAGCACAATCTCTACATATCTGATCTTAAATCAATGATATGTGAGATTGAAGACACTATCAGGTAGATATACACATAACGTTTTGACGTATATAAGTCAGTAGTAAACAATATACTGTTGCATAATCAAATTGAAAATTATTGTGAAATGATTGTATGTAGTTTATAAATAACTCAGGATTTACTCCGAATAAAATTGTTTAGACTTGATTTAATATATACAAATAAATGAAATTGTAGTGTCTGTTTGTAATGTGAAAATAACAGCTTTTTACTTAATGCATATATATAGGACCTATAACAAAAACACAGTTATTAGATTTTTTGTCTGTCTAGCTGTCTCTCGATTTCAGCTTATCGCCAAAACGGTTGAACCGATTTTCGCAGGACTTTCGCTTAGAGATAGCTGATGTTATAATGAGTAATTTAGAATACTTTTATTGAAAAAAAAAGTCATGAATGGGGTTCAGCTATTTTTATAAGGTGGTAAAACCCCTCGTGCTTTTACTGCGGTGGTACCACCTAACATCCAATTTCTGCCTAATAACAGCACTGTTAAATGCTCCGTGTTCTAGTTCGAAGGGTGTGGAAAGGTAGATACACTTACATTTTGTTATGTAACGGGTACTCACGATACGAAGTTTTGATTTCTTAGTTCCGCCGTGACCACGATCCATGCCACTGGGTCGAAATATCGTCAACTAAGAAATCAAAACTTCGTATCGTGAGTACCCGTTATATAACAAAATGTATCAATTCCGTGATAATATTAGCCTAAAATAATATAGATACACTTATACGAGGCATTTCAACGAAATCTTCAGCCCCATTGTCAAGTGCTACCCTTTTTTGTGTTCTTCATTGTTTACAAGTGGATCGACTAAGATGAATGAATCAACCTAATGTTAAAAAACTTAGTCACACAATTTAAGATTCTAATCCTACATAGGGTTGACTACTAAACATTGGCGGTAGTGGCCACTTACCGTCAGGTGGATATGAAATCCACCGGTCGTGTGTAGTTTCTATGTCATTATGAAAGAAAAATCAATTACCGTAATCATGGCTAGCGTAACTTGTGTACCTTGTTGGTTCGTGGTTACATTCGCGCTCCAAAATGTAGTCAGTAATATTTGTAGGCGGTATCCTACATAAGCTTTGTTTATCCAGGTGTAATAATTATTGCAGAGTGTTGCGTATTCACTGCGTTTTAGTACTGCTCACAAGTTTGGTTTACTCTGTTGGTTAT
The DNA here is from genome assembly GCA_018250295.1 of Spathilepia clonius. Taxonomy (NCBI): domain Eukaryota; kingdom Metazoa; phylum Arthropoda; class Insecta; order Lepidoptera; family Hesperiidae; genus Spathilepia; species Spathilepia clonius. The sequence goes on along the minus strand of DWRA01001009.1, from coordinate 5,836 downwards.
TTATTTATTTATTTGGCAATCCAACAGCGTTATACATGAAGATAACATTTTATAGCTTAAAATAAGGCCAAGAAGCGGATTACTAACAACAACAATTGAAAAAATTTAATTTAAACTTTAAACTAGTGTAATAAACTATTGAATGTATATTTGTGTGTGTGTGTTTTCCAATGAAGATGTCGCATAACAATCAAATATCATAATGCTTTCGTCGACTTTCAAGGGAGTCAATATATAATAGTCATATTTGCAAGCTTCAGCATAGGAAGTAGAGATATTATGACATTTGAAATCCAAAAATTTAGTAAGTTTCTTTTGAATAGATTCGATTCTATTAATGTGAATATTATACTGTGGATGCCATATAAATGCTGCGGACGTAGCAGAAATATAAGACTTTTATAAATTCGATGTTATTAAAAGAGTTACAAACACGTTATTAAAGATAAAACTTACGGAGATACACCAATAGGTACTACGGGCAGTAGTAGTTTATGTTTTAATATCAAACAAGTATTCGTACATTATAACACTGTATAACATTTTGCGGAAATTTTATGTTCCATCCAAATAGCGGCCGGGCTCCAAACCTAAAAGTTTTCGTGTGAGGGTGCCTTCACACATGCTCGGGCCGGAGCGAATAATCTATTAGATCTATGGATGTTGAAGTTTAATTATTAGGTTAATCGAATTGAACAAAATACAAGTTTTGATGACGTAGACCGTATATTGTGATAGACTGTATACAGTATGAATGAAATGACAATTTGTTTTTATACTGCATACGTAGGAACCGAATTTGCTTTGTACTTGATGGTATGTGGCAATACGCGCCCATGGACTTATGTAATCAAAGTCAGATAATAATACATAACAACCTGAGGTTTACACGTTACTACACTTAAGGGCTAAGTCAGAAAGCCTTACATGAGTTTAGATAAAGCAGTGCTTAACACATCAATTGACGCTTTTGATAAATTTGAGCGTTAGCTACGCTTGAAAGTGTTTGTCACGTTGGCGAGATGTTACTTTAAATTACATCTAGCGTGCGCGTTTTAAATATTCCTGCAACGAATATGTATGGGGACACCCTCTATTGCAATTCAGACCACATTCCAACTTTGATAACATTTCGTGTTACATTATTTCTGCCCTATAATAGCAGCATGCGGCCCCTGTGTTCCAATTTGGAGGGTGTGGTATGGAAAATATTAATATTAATATGTTGTAATATTTAATTTTCATGCTAGTATTGTTATTATTTACATTTAAACCCTGCATAGAACGGGTGATACGCCTATGTGAGCTCTAGTGTGAAGCTCGTGCACTTTGGTGGAAGGCAGTGGATGCTGACTGACTACGTTCGATCTTCCACATCTTACATTTTTGGAACTCAGGGGTAGTATCGCATCGATAATCGGCTTTAGGTCCCTCTTCTGTATAAAGTTACAGATGTCTATAGGTGGCAGGGACCACTTACATCCCCTTGGTCTACTTGAACTGCATGCTATTTTGTAACTTTAATTTTCGAAATAAACAAGTGTTTATGGCTTTTTAGTAACCTCATTTTGTTTTTGTATTATGTTTAGACAACCCTTTTGATATCCATATCATAGGTGTACATAGAAAAATAATTGGTCTGCCGACTTAGGACGTTCGCCATATTGGATTTAGAATGACGGCACGAAGTTAATCACGCATTATGATCTAAACCGCAAAATTTCTGCTCAATCGGTTAGAATTAACTAGTTTGAAATTCAGTTGCAAAATTACATTCGCACATATGTACGAACTAACAAAGCAAATTAAATAGAAATGTAATAATAATGTACTAAGCAATCATTATTTACTGCGAGGAATAATCAATATCTTAATGAATGTCGTTGACTTCTGACTTTGTACGACACAACAATTCTAGAAACAACTGCGATTTATCGCAAAATAGGGGAATCCCAAATTATTAAAAATGGCACAGTAATAAAATAAATTGAGTATAATTGTATTACCAGTCTCTCTCAGTACCAGTCTAGCTCGCTCTCAGTTTCGGCCGAAATAAAAACTTAAACGTATTTAATTGACTGTTGCATACTGAAAAATAGTGATTTTAAATTTCGATACATTTATTTATATATTTTTTGTTGATGTCGACAGTAAATAGCGTTAAATGAAGTAAACTGACAATCATAGTTGACTAGACAATTACAACTACAACTATAAGACAAGCCAGTGGCGGTGCACGGACGCGACGGGCTAGCACGAGTGAGCCGCGAAGTTTGCCGAACGTCGCACGATAATTCACGAACACTCGAGTTTTGGCGCGGGCGAAATTTTCGGTCCAGAATGGCCGAACCTAAGGCCTGTCATAAAAACGTTTCTTACAAGCAATGGTCGCAAATGGAGATGCGTTTGTCGCGACGTTTGTTATTAATCCCGACAAAATGGCCAAAAACCATATTTATAGGTTCGGACATATTTACAAAAAAATGTAAAGTAACTAATAATTAATAAAAAAGATTATGAATATTAATTATATATACATATGACTTAACCCATGAGTTGGCTTGCGGAACACCGGAAAAGGACTTGCGACAATAGTTTCTAGTATCTAAAATAACGATAATGACCGTAATAGCTATAACCTTGAATATAATAATTTCCGTTGAGCAATTCTATTGTTTGCCTCATGTTCAACCAAGAATAAGTACTTATACGAATATCAGTGATACATGACTCGTGTATAATTTTTTGGTCGCTGGTTTTGTTGGAATAACACGAAAAAAAATGTCTCGAAGGTAGAACCTCTTGTGGTTTGACTTCGTTCGTACCACTGCTACACCTATTTCTACCTAATATGTATCGGACTGTCGGAAATACAAAAAAAAGTATTATTCAAATAAGCTCGAGATTCGAATACCGGAGTAATTTCTTGGAACAGACAGGTAAATCCGAGTAGAATTTATGTGCGTATTAGAGATTGTTTACTTCTTCTTTTTGTAAATTGAAGTAAAAAACATATATGCAGTCAGCCTGATGTTAAGTTAGTTATTGTTTTTCATATAAGTTTTGCCAACAACTTCATATAAAACACGGGTTCTACCTCAAACGATCTCACCCCAAAATTGTGTGACTCAGCCGGTGTCTACCTTTTTACGGAAACGTAAAATTTGCGTCACTTATGGCAGATTTTTGAAATTTAAAACCCTACATTGCAATATTCTGTAATGGAGCGTAGATAGACTTTCTTTATAAGTTTCTTGGTTTCTATTGTAAAGTTCGGTGAGATCCGTTCAAAGAGCTGCACGAAATCTTTAACCCGAAGGTAATAATTGCTGAACAAAGGCTCAAAGCTTTGTAAAATTAACAAGGCCTCCTACAAAGCTCGCAGATTCTTTTATTGCCACTTATTTTTAATCAGACGTTCTACTTGGCGTGGCTACTTGACCTGTCGCCAGCGAGTAACGGTAAGCTATGATTTACTTTTATAAGATGTAGGTAGAAATGAGCAAGCAGTCCACGTGAGGGTAACTGGCAACTGTCGCTATAATTGACCCTAGAAAATATTAGAATCCTACCTGATGTCGGTCACAGAGGTCTTGCTACATCTGAGGACTAAGTTGGAACATCTCTGATAAGTTTTTCTCCCTTACCACGTCCTTCGAAAGTAGAATACTGCAACACTTAACATTGCTGCTCTTGGGCATAAATATGTGTACATTAATGTACAGAACAAAAACTGTTTCTTTGAGATTGTTTGTCAAATTCATTATATGTTTATTGTATCCTTATGTAACGATAAAATAAATATTTAACGACATTAGTATGGTATTTCTTTTAAAATAAGACAATAAATTGTATAAAACGATTAATGAAATACTAGCTACGCTCGCAGGTTTAGTTTCGCTTAAAAACCTAATATGACGTTCAAATAAATGAAATTTAATGCCTTGAGGAAATTCAAGGTAATCATATATTTTTTTTACAGCGGACTGATCAGGTTGCAACTGGCATTCACATAGCGTATTCAACAAAAATAGCTAAATATATCCTTAGTTAGAACTGTACATTCGCGATACGATCTTTCTCGTGTTAGATATACTATCGATTAGAAAGACTTAAAAGGTTTGATTTGTGAATAGAAATATAACTTATTATTATTAATTTTGTTAGAATTTAATGTATTAAAGTTTTATATTCACAATATTAAAATTACTTAAAAAACCTTTTCAAGTTACTCATTTAATGAAAAAATGTTTTCGCTTGAAGTTTGTAGCCTGAGGTGTGCATAAATCCTGGTATTTCTCCATTTATTAAGCATTATTATTTAGGCAGGCAAGCTGTCTGCTTAAGAAAAGTTGAAATTTCGTTACAAGAAATGTGGGCGGGAGACTTCGTATTATAGAGAATTCCTTATTTACTTTCTTTTAGCATAAATATTTCGCTATAAAGTATTTATTAGATTTTGCAGACTAAAATATGCTTGAATAATTTGTGTACTTATTTCAATTTCTTTAATTTTGGTTTGTTCTCTACTGCCTAACCGAATTTCCATAGTGAAATCACATCTACGTAGGTTAAGGTTTATTTATTTGTGAGAAAGTACTATTACAGGCGATTTAGTGTTTTTCAAGATTTGTACAAACTAAATATAACATCCGGGACTTACATTTTATTTATTTTAATATTTTTTCTTTAGAATGATGTCATGATTTTTATAGTTCTAATTTTATCACAGAAAATTATTATAAGCAAATACATCCAAAAGCCAATACTTACGAATGTTATGTTAAGATAAACGGAACTGAACTGATAAGTTCTCATTAAATGTGGGAAATAGTGAATATAATTATCTTTGCTTAGTGTAATATGCATCGCTGTGGTAAACTACTGTTAGATCACCTCTATTTTTATCTGCATGTTACGCAGATGATTATTTGGTCATTGCAATGCGAGTTGTGAAGAGGGAAGCTGTATAATTTGGTTTAGTTTTTTCAACTCGCGAATCTTCAATTTCACGTATCAAGTTACGTCATATTTATCAATTTTGTTTATTACCTTACGGGGGATAGCTGTGGTTCTCAAGTGGACGTTAAACAAGATACTCAAAGATATTCGAATTCTAAGATTACAGCCACACTATATAAAGATCTCACGAGAAATTCACAGCCTATCAACAATCATGACAGTTCTTAGATATATCGCCATACTCGGGTTTTTGACGTTGGCGATTTCCAAGTCGGTTCGACAGATCGACGAAGCCAAGAAAGAATTAGAGCAGTACATCTTGGACAAGAAACCGGAGATTGACCCAAAATGGCGACTTCTTTACCACGTGATGCCTCCAGTTGGATGGATGAACGATCCAAACGGATTTTCATTTTATAAAGGCGAGTATCATCTATTCTACCAGTTTTATCCATACGATAGTGTGTGGGGCCCAATGCACTGGGGACACGTGTCGAGTGAAGATTTGGTTACGTGGAAACAACTGCCAACGGCTCTGCTTCCCGGCAACGAAATGTGTTTCTCTGGCAGCGCCGTCACTGATGGAGATACTATGATACTCATGTATACTGGGCGTGTAATTTCAGACGTTGATCCTTTCTATAATGAGACCCAGTATCTTGCTTCAAGCGATGACGGAATAAACTTTCACAAGTATGAGGGCAATCCTGTTTTGATAAACACTCCAAATGGCTCTCCTGACTTTCGTGACCCAAAGGCTTGGAGACACGGCAATCATTGGTATGTTATCATTGGTAGTAAAACTGATAATAATAGGGGACGTGTTCTTTTGTATAGATCTGAAGATATGAAGAGTTGGGAGTTTTTGAACGTT
>DWRA01001008.1:0-19364 GCA_018250295.1 Spathilepia clonius | reverse complement strand
GGCGGCCGCACGCCGCGCCGCCACGCCGCGCGCACCGCCGCCGCGCCCGCCTTCGCCGCGCACCGCCGCCCCGACTCCGACTCCGAGTCCGACAGCGAGGACGACGTGAGTATACCGACACGACCACGTTATGAGTACACGCACCCGTACGGACACATAACGAAAAAAATAAATCTTATATTCGTCAATATAAAGATTACACCCACCGATTCCGGAATAATCTTCGTGTTAGATCGATATCGAAATCCGCTCAATATAGCGATAACTGTGTAACGGTCGTAAGTTCATAACCGCGACCACCTCCATTTCGTGCGCACATATCATACCTACTCGCTCTCGGGGCACGGTCACTATACACACTGCTGCCCTTTAAACGCAAATTGCAAGACCTGTTACACAACTTTGTAATTAAATTTGAGTGTAAAAATATTTTTGTGCTATATACTACACATAGCACGAAAATATTCTTCCACGATACGGATGATGCCACAGACGACAGATTTTCCCATTTCATTCATAAATTACACGTACACAAATTAAATATAGCCTTGTCACCTATTTTAACAATAATATATATATTTTCAGTACGATTCAGAGAGCGATGAGCAGGAAAGCTTGTACGAGAAGATCGTTCAACTGAACAACCCCATCAACGTCGCCTGAGCGCCGGCCCGCGGTCTCTCGCCTCGGCAACTGAACTCCTGGGTACTGATTGAGAATTCTACTAAAATATATCGGGAAAGTTGGTCAATACAATTGGATTGAATGAACACCTGTCACAGAGGTGTTTGTGTGTGAGGAAAATATGAGAAATGTAAAGAGTGGACTGTAACTCCAGCTTGAGAGTTAATATTTACAAGTATTTATAAGTTTTTATGGGATACATCAGCATTGGACAAGGTACTGTGTAGGAACCGCCGAATATGTTGTCGATGGACTTTATCAAGGAACATCCCTTTAGTAACACTACCTCAAGATAAAGTAAGCTACTATTCAAATGTGAAAGGCGTAGTTGCAGATTAAACATTGGAGCCGGAAGATTGTTGTCTTGAAAAAAACATAAAAAAGATCACATTAATTAGTCGTTAAGATAATACTCCTTTTGAGTTTTTCGCCTTGTTTTCAAGGTGAGAAAAAATTGATATCCAAATTGTTAACAAGTTCTTAACTCATATAAAGAATAATTGTAGTCATGATGTTTAAAGTTCTTAATTGTAATATTTTGTTATAAATGTGTCTTATCATAAATAATGTTATTCCAAACTTTTTGTATGTTATCACTTTTACACATAAGTCGAGCCAATTATGTTATTTGTTATGGAATTTGGATAACATTGTGTTATCAAACATGAACAGTTATTTGACGGTTTTCATTTATTATTTGCTTCATTTACAACGTGTTTAATATGGTCGGTAAATAATACAATAAGGTTATGGTGGGTTTATTGAAATGTTTCTAAGCGTCGGACCACAACACGTGCGTGTGTAATGGAAAGACGAATGTGTCAATTCCGGGAATTATCCTAAGTGTGGTTTTATAAAGAATTGTCATGGTACGGCTAAAGGCGGATGTAAAAACCCTGCGAACAACAAACAGGATGACTGTAGACTCAGTAGAGCAACGGTGTTTTCCTGTGATTTTTTGCGAATGTACGATTTACGCCAAAAAATTCGTTCGCAGCCCGATCGCTGCGGGCAAGGCTGGCGACACAGTGTCGGGCAATGTCTGATGATAAATAAGGACAGCTTATACATACAATTTAGTACATGTGAAACTCAAAAGGTTTCTTATGTACGCGAGAGACAGCAGAAAGTCTGGCTCGTCAGACGTCCTAGACGGACTTCTTTGACTGATTTAGTATTGAGCAATGTGTAGAGTATATAGGTTAGGTTCCTAGGAACAATGCTTATGTAGACAAGACAATGTGAGATAATGTGTGGCCGGCCTAATCGTATGATATAATAATATGCGTATCGGCGTTGATGCAATACACTCATTTGCTTTTCTTATTCGTTCTTAGAATTGTCTGAGAGGTCGTAAACATTTTGCCACTGAACGTAGGCCAGTTTTCACAGATTCCAGAATTACGTGTTCAAGTAATTCATCATACTGTCTTGCTCTGCTTTCTGTTCAAAGTGGCAGCTAAGGCACTTTATGTTATATATCCACTTGTCACTGAAATTTTCGTTCATTGAAAAGTTTGTGCAAGTGAAGTGACGGAATAATAATTATTTGACCCAAAAAGTGTCAACTTTCTTGCATTTTGATTGTAATTAGTTTTATTTTATGGTATGTATTTTAAGTATAGTGATATAATAATATGTTATTTTTGAAAGTATACCGCCGAACTGTATAGGACTTTTTGTATCTAGTTTGTTATATAATACTTGCACGCGGCGGACTCGAATTGCGTTTGTTTATGTGACTAAGTGTTATGATATCGAACTCTAATTATACCAGTCGCATATTTATTCAAATAAATTTTGTAATAGAAAAAATATCACAAACTGCGGTCTGAGTCCCGCCAAATGCAACAATTCATTCTTATTTATTTTGTTTTGTGTAAGTAAAAGTAATGTAGCCAAATGAGTCACTGTTTGGTTTTATGTATTGTTTTCATTCAGTCTAAATATATGTAACGAATATATAAATCGTAGTTTTACTTCTTCGCACCTCGGTAATCATATTGTTTTAACGAAAAAAGATAAACGATTAAGTTGTAATAACTATGAGGATAACTGAAATTAAATGTATTAAATTAATTTCTCAATAATTATGTAGATTCCCCGATAGGCATGTTATGTTATGTAGGAATACCCCAGTTCAACCTCACTTTACACATAAATAAGTCAGAAGTTTTATTTAGAACGATGACATTAAATACAATAGGTACCTACAAAAATAAGGTCAAAGACCATGGTTAAAAACAAGATAATTTGGCCGGCACAAAACACTGATATTGGACTACGTTGGATTATTCGAATAACTGCTAAGATCATAAAACTAGTTACGGGCAGTTCATGGATCGTATGACTCGCGAACTGCGACTTCCACGTATTTGTCCCGCGGCATGAGACAACAACGATCTCACCACTATGCAGGGAAAACCATAACCGCCGCGCTCGTTAGCCCTTAGATAACATGCGGACGGAGGTCAGTCACTATTTAATTGTTTAGTAGAACAGGTACAATAACATCAGAAAAAATATGATGAACGATACCTACAGGAAAATGTGTACGAAAAAGGATTTACCGCGTTACATTGCTTTTTTCTGACTATTATATGCATTTGAAATGGAGAGAATTTCTATAGATTTTGATTGCGTACAAGCCCAAAGTAAGTTATAAATGACAATATTTCTGTATTGCGTGATAGAGCCCTTGGTTATTTGGCACCGCCACCTCACTCGTTTCTGCCTAGTAACAGCATCGTTTAGCGCTACTGTGTTCTGGTGTGAAAGTGGTGGTAAAGGATACATACTTATTCGAGGCGTTCCAAATGACGTCCTCGGGGGTATCAAAGCATCTGTGGCCCATCTCAGGTAAGACTCTAAATCTTATCTGGAGCTCATTACAAATATCCATGATGGGCTGTAACTACTTACCGTCAGGACGCTTGCATGTTTGTTTGCTACTACTGTATTATAAAAAATGGCACTGAAGCATAACAATACTATTTTCTGTGGTCATCACATCAGCTAGCTATTCAGTGTCGGTTCAGATCACGTCATGTCTCAGAAATAAACAAACGGACACGGCAAGTCAATTGAAGGTAATTTTTTTTTTCTAAATATTTATTATATTTTTATCTCAATATGTAAACTTTTGACGTTAAAATTAATTATCACACTTAATCCATCGATTTAATTTATAAAAAACTTGTGAGATTAAATCGTACTGCTCTGGTTTAAGTAAAAAAAAACTTATATCCTGTTCTGTTATATCCAAGAGTTGTTAACCTTATATGTATTACCTCTGCCACAGACATTTTTTTATTTATTGCAGGAAACTTAATGTAATGCAAGAGTGTTATAAAAAAACGTCATAAATAAACGTATAACATTTTATTAATATTATAAAACTATTGCAGCCGTGTGTGTAATATGGCACCATACAAGCAAATGATCTCATGTCTGAATGGAATAAGTATTTCTTGAAATGTTCCTATTTTTAAACATTAAAGAATAAAGTTTTAAATTCTGTGAAATTACATTTTCGATTCAATTTTTAGCAAACAAATCATATTAAAACTAATATTTTCCATTGCATCAATACATCCCGCCAGGCAGGGAGGCATGTCGCCAAGTGACACGTAAACATCAATGAGTATCGTGCCTGTTGAACATTACAAATATGTACGTATATTTAATAGATTTGTACATACTAAATTATAATGGTGGTATTAAAATAACTTCTACTGGTAAATATTCAATTGCGGAATTTATCCACTTAATTACACGCGATATTTTTTTACAAAATATTGCCAACATAAATTATTAATAACATGTATAATTTAACAAAACATTTGTAAGTATCTATGAAATTCTACATTTCAATTTTGATTATCATTAAAAACATTATACTTACAACATGACTATGTACCACCATTTACAGTTCATATACAAGCAAAATATTATCGCATTAAACACTACATAACAATAATTACTATACACAAATTTGTTCATAACATCAAAAAATATTTGTATATTATGTTGTAATATACTTACATATACTCTGATTTATACGAGTCATAAGGCACTGAAATTTTTCACTAGTAAATTCCACTACGATTAAGTAATTATTGGATACTGAACACGAGAATAGCTATATCTACAACTACTGCCTTGGAGATACAATACGTCGTATGGCGTCCCAATTATTAGCCACAGTAATAGTACCGTTCCTAAAACACAGCATCAAGCATACTATACATTTTTTGTGACTTTTTCTCAAAACAAAACAGGACTCCTTAATGAAATAAAACATTAAAGCGATAGTCGGTACAAAAAGGAAAGAACTATACACGACTATACACCAGAAATATTACGGCGCTCCACTCGAATCAAAGTATTGCAACCTTTTAAAAGTATAGCTACAATATTACCATGAACGGCTGCATTATATTTGAAACACTATTCAATATGTCTCCAGATTAATAAATATGTGTAATAATACTTGATCTAACATTATTTATAAAAATACCTTGCAGTTAAGTTTCGAGTGACAACATTAATTGTGATCTACATAAGAACCATATACTGTGAAAACACTATACTGTTTCTATCACATGCCTTGCCAGCAATTACGAGTAAGATCCACTTTGTGCATAATGTAATAGTAAATTCATAGAACCCACAATCGACCATTGTCTATGTAAAAATATTTTAAAACTACTAATAGTCAATGGTTTGAAATTAGAGACTTGTTTCATAGCAACAAAATATCACAAGAAATGCCGCGCACACGACACGCGCGCTAGTAACACATTACACGGCGAAAAATCGACTCGTTCCCAGTAGACACACGGACCTTGCAAATATTCGATTTTTGTTCATTTAATATACTGGAATGAGATTCAAGATCACGTAGTCATCTATTAGATAAGAGAAGGAACAAATGAAATGAACTGTTCGTTAATTATGGATGAAATTAGGAATCAGCCAAAATATGCCGCGTTTTTATCTTTTATTTAATATTAGACTACAATACTTTCTAGTCTAATTCATTTACGATAAAACAATACTTTAATACTAAAATAAAACGATATTTGTTCCTTCCCATGGTTTCCATACAAATCCTCATAAGTCCCAATCATCTATGCTCTAATTAATACAAAATACGTGTTAGCCTAAGATCGACAGCGTGATTACTTTACATTGAAATATTTGTGCACTTACATGATTTTGCCACATTACTAATCAAAATATAACCATAAATGCTTTTTATCAGAGATTAATTAAAATTCAATTAGTATATTTTTTTAATATGTTTGGCTGTTACAATTTTATTATCAAAGTAGCAAACACTCTACCTGATACTATTTACAGATGCCCTGTGAGGACTAAAATGGTCACCTCATGTCTTAAGTGCACCACAGCGTTCTACTGAAACGCAGAACTGCTAACGTGTGGTGGCAGTACCTCCATTATAAAACTATACAGGTTCTACGACATTTCAGTTTCCCAATCGTTCGACGGTTAATTAATTGGAACTTGTAATGTGTTCTGCATTACTGTTGGAATCCCAAAATTATTACTTAATAAGATGATGCAAAAAAAAAACAAAATAATCTCTTCTATCTAATAAAATTACAAAATCCCAAACATATAATTGTTACATACATAAAGTTTCTATTATACGAGTATACCTTGATAACTCAACACAAGTTAGTGTCGTCTCTGAGTCATCAGAGCTTGGAGTGCGCTTTGAATCCATCCCACAAGACGTAACAATTTAATAATGTGTACCCTATATCTCTGTATAGTATGTGGGCCTGTTGATCTGTAGCAAGTCGAACACGTTAGGGAACACGTAGGTGGTGTTGAAGCCGATCAGACCGTATGTAAAGTACTTGTAGCTGTACTCTACTATGATCTTGTTGGTGTTGTCTAGACTATCCTCGGAGTTGCGCAGCTCGTTCTTGTCCTTGCCGAGGAGGGCGCACACGAAGGCGTACGAGAAGGACTTGGCGATAGCGCGCGTGGCCAGCACGCCGCAGAAGCCGAGGGTGGTCCGCAGCAGCGTGCAGCCCAGCATTTCCATGGAGGGCCAGATGATCTCGTAGGGCGGATCGGTCGAGCTCGCCACCATATTGCCTAGCTGGTAGTTGGTCCACGAGCCCGTCAGGATGCCCGCGCACACGCTTACGATCATCGTGGTGTCGCCCCTGAAACATGATTTATAATTATCGTTAATAATAAAACACATACTAATAGTCGGGTGTACCGGCACATACACTATGTACTTAGAGTATCTTTATTTTTAGAATAGAACTAAGTAAGTTCCAGTAAGCTACTATGCGGTCTGACTCTGAAGGATATCCATTGCTGGCCCAAAGGGTGAACGAATGTTCAGGTTAGAAATTATACATCCTTTAAAGAACGTTTAACAACTGCTGTCTGATGATAACATACGGGACACAGAAGATACAGAAGTACATATGAGATTTAGCCACCAATGGCCACCCATTTAACTTGCAACGACGCCTGGCGTCGCTGATTATAGTAGGTCCGTCAGCTACCTGGTAGGAGTCCAACGGTCGGACTGCGGGTAGTACACGAGCGCCAGCACGGAGGCGGCCAGCACGGCGGGCGGCGCGCCGCGCGCCGTCAGCAGCGCGCCGTCCAGCCGGTCCACCAGCGGCACCAGCGGCACCAGCAGCAGCCCCGACAGCACCAGCCCCGCCGCTATGTCCTGCGATTACCATTTACACTTTTGAGAACACCAGCATTCTCTATGTTACTAAGGATAACCTGTCTTACAGATCCACCTACAGCAACAAATAATTGTATAGGTATAGGCAAATAATTTTACAGGCAAAAACACCAACCAATTTCCCCAGACAACAAGAAATTGCATTTCTATCCTTTCTTCCTAAATAATTTTTTTTATAAACGAAACTAGGTTTGATATTGCTTATTCTTATGGGAATAGGCACTCTTATGTAATAATTTGTTATTTATGGCCTATAAAATCAGGAAAATGACACAAATCTGTCCAATATCAATACTGGAAATGTACAGCCAAGCGGTATTTACATACCTATAATGTCAAGTAAATCTATTGATAATAAGACATATTTTATAAGATTAAGATTATCGACTTATCTTGAATGTTGATAACTATCTACAACAATGACACATTGTGTAAAATTCTCTGTATTGCACGTATTATCCTGTTACAAGGATAACGGTCTGTTGAACCTAATGCTTTTAATACAGTACTTATAATTTTCCTGTCATACACTTACCAGAACACTGTGCATGCCTAAGTACACTCGACTGACACAGATCAAGGTGCACCATGACACTGCAATCACCACACCCCAGTGCACAGGATACTGATATCTATCCATGGTATACAGTAACACCGAAAATGGTATAGAGACACCGACCATGGCGTGCGTTGAAGGCATGCCATACTCTATGGCCCACTTTTGCTGTAATTTCTTCACGGGATAGCCTGGCCTTGGCCATCTGATAATGTCTTTGAATCCTTGACCTGTAAAATAGGAAAACCTATTGAACATAAATATGAAGGTCACAGTATCTAATATTACAAGTTAATATAATAATTTAATTAGGTACACAACAGAATCTGGAAGCCCCTTGACAATACTCAAACAATGTCTGATTGCTATGCATGACTATAATATTCATGGCATCATATCATTTGCTTTTGTTACATGAATACAGACTGTATTGAATATCAAAATAATATTAACCACACATTTGCTGTGGCTGTGTGTAAAATTAAGTAAAATTTAAAGTAAAGTGTGCATTATGACTTTAAGGAAAAGGCAGATAATCTAAAACTAATGAACTTCAATATCATAAAATGTGTATAATTAACCTATTATATATACACATAAAAAATATGGTAAATACTTATGTAATTTGTGGTCACAATAGTGTGCTAATTACTAAGCAAAAATTTATCTAGTCATATTTGAGCAATGATTCAACTAAATCACACAGGCAAGACATAAGGTAAATATGGTCCTCTATCCTGAAATATTTGAAATTAGTCACAAATTTTAAGGAAAACCTGAGTGGTATGTAAGGCAATGAAATAGGAAATTACGCAACATGAGCATGATTGCAGAGGACAGCCCAAATGCCAGTGATGCAAACTGCTCGTTTCCCATAAAGGAATACCAAATACAATCAGAATGTATGGGGTAAATTCCGGTAAAGCCCTGCTTCCATATGAAAGACTCATTCAAATTAACTGTTTTTCCAATCATAGCCCATACAGTTTACAAGGTATTAAAAATTAACATATAGAAATAGTGCATAAGAACTTGGTTTTATTTAACAATTATGGAATTGTTGTACAAGATGTAAGTATAATCGGACACATTGTAATCAGCACTTGTTACTTGATGTTAGTCTGTAAGAATGTTACACAATTCTATTAAAAACACTTCACGTGGAGCAAAATATGAAATCTTTAAAACATGTCATTGTGTTATTTTCTTTCTATGTTATGTGTTAAAAATAACACATAAAAAGGGGCGTAATGCAATATCAAAACCACTTTTTTATTCCTCAACAAAAAGCTGATAAATAAAGAGTACATAAAAATCTTATTATTGGCTTTTATTATTTCATTATGATAGTTGTAACTTCAATAAATCAAAAGAAAGTACTCAAATCCCATTTACTTTCAGTAAATCTTTGTATAGTATATTTTCATTACAACATTATTTGTCAAATAGAAGAAAATAATCTTGGGTAGGTAATAGAACATTAAGACAGCAGTTCCTTAAAATTTTTAAGTAACTTCACGCTTCACATAAATTCCCGGATTGTAAAAACTTTTGAATCACATAAATTAATATGTTATCGATGTTGTATTAAAAGGGAAATTGGTAAATATTACTAATCCTCAGGCCTCCAGTAATTGTAATTATATATAAATATTGCCATAATGCCGAAATAAAATAATATAAATAATTGTATAGAACATTAATGTTCTTTTGAAATAGGATATGGATTTGTTTCCCAAACTTACCTACATACATAACTATAGTCCACACAAGCACCACTCTCCTGCCAACTGCTCCATCAATGTTCCAGAACCAGAAAGGAATGAACGTGGCATAGAATATCTCATCTCCCAGGGCAGTTCCAATAACAAACAGATAGTACCAGAACTTGTTGTTTATGTGGCACTCCAGCTCCTCACGTGAGCTCTCCGCTGACGAATCAGTATCACAGGAAGTCTGGGAGCTGCCCGAAGTGTCACTAGGTATTCTTTTATGTTGCCTTATTTCAGCATCACTCTCCTGTTCGAGTCGCTCGGAATGCACCACCTCAGCGACGTCCGGCCTCGGCCCCACATTTTTATATATAACACCGAAAAAATTCTGTACCTTCACCACCAATAGGGGATCCTTCAAATATTCAATTATACTCTCCCACATGATTATACAAACAACAAGTAACGTTGGTAACTGATAGACCAAGAGCACGTTTTATTGTAGATTGTACGAAAGTAGCATTGCACGCAGAGTGATTCAGGCCGATGGACGACTCACTGATAAAGAAACATGCCGTAATACTGATTACCGACAAGCGAAGAACCTCTAACACAATTCACTACGATCGTGTAACGCTACTAGAAACTTATTAAGAGGATTCTTCAGGTTCAGAATTAAATCGAATGAATAATGAAACTTTATTCTATTTTTATTTAACAACTAAAATCACAGACAGTAAAACCTTCAATTTATTGGGTCAATTGCAATTAAAATAAATACAATAAAACAGACCCGATTCAATTCACACACCTTTATTAAGAATGGAATAAAGTTAAGTTTTATAATAAAAATATCATTCAATTTAAATTACGATCTTTTAAAAAATCTTGTACCATTGACAATATTGACAAGTTTCACATGACATACCAATGTTTGTTTCTTTATCCTTCGATTTCTTAATTATATACAAGATAGAACACATCATTCAGTCCTCAAGAGTAGTTTTAAAAGAAAATATTTACATTTTGGTATATGAAGAATATATAATTAAAACCGTTAAATTTGTCACTCAAACTTATAATAATACATTATATACGTAAACAAAATTAAATTAGGTAATTATTTATAGAATCTTCCATCATAAACTAATAATTATTCACAGATTAAAACAAATGTCAACAAATATTTTTGACGTTAACGTTATTTGATTTTATTCTTGTCAAGTATTTTTATTGTATGTATAGTTGACGACTCGACGGATAGAAAAATTAGAGGGACTAAATTAAAACTTAATTCCTCCATTATCTAAACTTTTCGTGTAACCGTATATTTTATTAAATTGAAGTCATAATAACAATCTCCTCCGTCTGTGAATTTGAGTTCCTGCGTGCATGTAAGTTTAGCTCCTTACTTTTAAAACTACAGTAAACAATAATAAACGAAGTGTTTAACAAAGTATTTTTAAAGTATAATTTAAAACATTATCAAACTTCAGAGCATTTAAAAATAATATTGAAACGGTTTATAGCTGGTAAAGTTGTGATAAACGAAATCATGAACTTAGGACTGTTATTATTTATTTTATATGAGCTATACAAGAATACTTTAAAAAATGTTTTAAATTTGCGAACATTGTTTAATAACGATAGTAATGTACGATGTAAATGAAAAGTGGTTTCTTTATTGCACTATTATAGTTCTTACTGGAATCTTATTTCAAAATATTTTTTAAAACTTTTTAAAATGTTGCAGCTTACAGGTAAATTTAATGTAAGTATATTTGATCTCTTTCAGACGTTTAAGCAAAATTTTCTGATTTTGTTACACTATTCTGAAACTAAATTATTTGCCTAATTAGAAAATAACTTCCAAATACTTACAATTGTACATAATAAAAAAATATTGCCTCTATAACAATACATGTGTGTAACTGTGAAGAATTAATGGTAAATGTTATTATTTAAGTATTTATTACTGTTGCAAACATATTATTGTTGATTAAAAGAGGTAGGTCTCATTAGCCCAATGCATCAGGAGTGTGATGTCAGATTGCTTTGTTTCTTATTTCTAAGGTTAAAGTAATGAGGTATAGATTTTCTTTTGAGGCACTCTAACTTAGAAAATAGTGAGCTTCCAACATTTGAAAGACGGTAGAGCCATTACAGTTATCCATTATCACTTATTGTGACCGTTATTTAATATAGAAACAGGAAAAAATATTGATTTTCAGTTGTAAGTGTCTGTATAGTAATTGTCCAAGACTCATTTTTTTTAGTCAATTTCTCCTATTCATTTTACTATTTACCGACCTTTTTAACAAATGTTTAGGTGAATTTTACTTTTATTGCTTCCACGTCAGAGACCGGTATCCTAATAATCCACTTAGCAGTATGTATGATATAGGATGTTACATATCAGATTATAACATATGTATTTATCTGGGTGGCAGTGTTTTTCCTGAGCTATTTGTTATGTCTTGGGGCAGATTTTGTTTAACAAGCATTAGTGCCATACTAACAGTATCATTTGATTTAGGATTGTTTAGTAGTTTGTAGTATGATGACAACAATACCCCGTTATACTCTGAAATAATGTCAGTTTGCATAATAAAAATAAAATATCTGTATGTGTTTGGTTAAATCCTGATTTTTGGACTGATAGTTTATTTTGCAAAAAAAGTATATTTTACTGTAGTATGAAATTGTGTTGACTGCTTATTGTCCTAAGATAATTAAAACAACAAATTCCACATACTATTATCTATTATTATATATGGTTTTCATTTTAACAACAGAACAACAGTCTTAAAACTATTTTTCTAACAATGTAGTGAAAGTAATTGTAGAACATAATAAGCTTATTGCTTATGCTCTTCTTAGAAGCTGTGACTCATTGCTTGGAAGACAATGAAGTGTTCTTTGAAATCCATTGAATTTTTGGTGCAATTCCATAATCAGATTAGCGTTGAAGATAAATTTGTTTATTTACCTGTTCTGTTGTTTAGTAATCTGTTCTGTATTAATGCCGAAAAATACCGGCTTATAGGGGAAGTTGGGGATCGCCCTTTATTCTAAAATAAATTATTTTTTAAGTATCTATCTATTGCGGTTCAAGAGATATTTCTTCCTCCACTGTGTCCTCAGACAGAGAGGCAGCCGGCTCAATGATAAGTATTTTTACTTTTTTTTGTGGAACCCTAAAAATGACCAGTGAAATTGTAAAGATAAAACCATTACATAAAATATGTATAAATGCAGGTAAACTACCTGTTTTATGCATGTTTATTTCATATAAACATGAAATATAATTTAGGGTGTAAAAATATTTTTTTATATTACTGTAGTATTTATTCTGATATCAATAGAATGAATGAATGAGATTGAATATTATGTCATTTCTTCCATGGTGGATAAATGTTCAAAAATGATTATGAGACCCCTTTCTATATTTAAATAATTGAACAGAGTGCAGAAACTAACTTGTTGAAAAACAATTAACTGGTCATTCCTCCCCCTGTTTTGTCACAGTAAAACTTATTTAAGACTAAATATAAATAACCAAATGGCGCCTAAATTAATGTTAATAAAATACAAGCCATTGTCATTTCTATATATATAAATACACAGTTGAATTTTATTATATTGCCTAAAGGCAGATATATAACATAACTGTTCTTTTTCTGCATTGCAAAAACGATCTTATCGTGTTTATCTTAAAGTTTCAAGCTATTCGTCGTAAAGGCTATAACAAACGAATTAGTAAAAAAAACAGGGAGATAAGCAATATAACTACTAAATATGGAGTAACTGTCTGTGCGATGCATAATAAATAGTATGTTCAGTCACAATAACCGTCTGGTATTGAACTGATAACGCGCCCAATAAAACCATCACAAAGGTACTCTTTGGAGCCATCTGTCCCAGAGACACTACTGATGAATTTTATGTATAATTAAATTAACTTTACAGAGATTTAAATAATACTATACGAGTGTTTTGTATGGTTTGGATTTAGTCATGTATTTCTGGGTTATTAAGCTTTAGTAATTTTTATTAGATATTTCAACCTTGTTACACAGAATACTCGAGTACAACCGCGGGTCACAGTTGTGTTATATAATGACCGCGTAGATAAGGTTTCTTGGACTCAGTTTACACCCGGCCGGTCCATGCGGCGTTCGTAAACACCACACCCGCCGAACAATATTAGAATGCTATTTTTTCTAGCGATAACTTTAAATATCGCAAGATAATTTTTTTCCTGTATAAGGGAAATAAATTGTAAAATGTATCAATCAGATTAGTGCTGCAATAGTGAGAGTTGTGGACGAGCACGAACGTTACTTATTGTGAAGTTTGTAGTTTGTTTGTTGTTTGTGTACATTGTTATTAACCACTAGACTGAGACGGTAAGTAGCTCTTTCGCCAAGTCTTTAAAGATTTTGAAGATACAATTGCGAAAATGGTAAAATAGTTAAGACTGTTGTTGTGCCACTTGGAAGTCTGTTGTGTATGTAGTTACATTTATATTTATGGTACCCGTTTATCGTACATTTATCATAACATTATTGCTATTTCACTGCGTGTGCACATAAACAAAGATATGCAATTACTTGTTGAGTTGAACTAGTGGCCATTGACTGATAAGTCCTTTCCTGTAACATTGTATTAGTTACACACAGAAGTCTTTTCAATGCTTGTACTATCTAGAACAGGTACAATAATCTGTTATATATTATATTTTCCAAAAACAAACTGATGCATTTATATAACTATTAGTATTTTTTTAATATACATATATGATGGAGTTGCAAATGAACACGCAGTCCGCCTTATGGTAAGTGGCTACTGCCGCACATGGCAACATTAACAAAAATAAGACAAGAATCCTACCAGAAATCGACCACAGATGCGTTGATCCCCATAAGACTAAGTTGGAATGCCTCGGATAAGTATGGCTCCCTTACGAATGCCTCGGATAAGTATGGCTCCCTTACCACACCCTTCAAGGAAAACAGCAGCGCTTAATAATGCTAACAGGAATTGGTGTGGCGGTGGGGTCTCCGGGGGCGAAATACAAAAGGGTCTTCCCCCTTCTTTAAAATTTAAATAATCTTTTAAAAAAAATAATCTTATAAAAGACAAAATTAATATACTTTGCCTAAACCTTATTGTATTTCTAAAAATTGCATCAATGGCGTACAGAATTATTGTCAACAATATCCACTGAAAGATCCATCTCTGCGGAAGTTACATCGTTAGCCAGAGTATCATCGAGGTCTTAAGTGTTAGCTATTCTTCCTCGACAATCATAAGCCAGTCTTTTGAGGAATGTAATTTATAAAACATTATCATGATGATCTTTCGACATTTCTTGAGTGTATTTACGTTCGTAAAATGATGAACTTGGGCTATAGCGACGCTTATCAAGAGTCCATTGCCTCTTAATTGAGAAGTTTACTTTATAACTTAAACCGTAAAGAACTGGTAAAACAGATGAACTGGTCGATACACTAGTAGTAGTATTAGTACCTAGGTAACATCGCATGCGGGTATTTGGCTAAATCTAGGTAAATAAAACATACGACAATCGTGTAACTAATTTCGGCATTCTTCTATTCCAAATTTTATTTTTTTGGTTAAATGTAGAGAACTTAATTTTGTTTGTATTGTTATCTAGGTGCTTGTTAAGCTTGATTGCAATATTGAATGAAACGCATATATTTGTAAGGAAATGATGACAAATTGTGTATTATTGATGTAAATAAGATTATATGACTATCACGCATATATGAGAATAGGTACCTATTGCTACATTGATAAAATGATGTACAAGCAAACTTTGTTATTCAAATTTGATAAAAATGTCAACCAGCTATTGTTGCCTCTTCATGGTACGGAAAAGCTACTAATTTGAAATTTCTATGTCGGGAAGGAAGTCAGCTCTTATTTCAATGATCTTGATGAGTTATGGCTGCTCGTGCAGTGAACTGACGCATATTGTTGTACTTACAATCAAAATAGATCTACCAATCCTTCGTCAATTGATTAATTCCGTCCGCATTCTAGTAAAGTTATACAATTGGAGCTATATTTGTTACAGTAAATAGTACAAGAGATTAGATATATTTCCCACTAGATCTAATTAAGCCTTGCTTATCTTTAAGGACTATGAATATACTGGAAACAAAACCGTAATGACTTTTATAATACTCTAATATATTTTAAACATGTTGCCACCGAAGAAGTACCACCAGCACACTAATGTCAGAAAGAAATCCTACGCGAAATTGCTGTCACATGCTAATTACGTGAACCGTGTTTGTACTACTACATACTTTTTTTTATATATATGATGGAGTAGCAAAGTAGTAACTGCCGCCCATGGACATTTGTGACTCTCCCCAGATAAGACCAGAATCCCAACTGAAGTTTAACACACATGCGTTGCTACCCCTGAGGACTAAGTTGAAATGCCTCGTTAAGTTTATCTTCGTTACCACACTCTTCAAACCAGAAGACAGCAACGCTTAACACTGCTGTTATTAGGCAGAAATAAGTTTGGCGGTGGCGCCGCCGGTGTCAAACTACGAAGGGTTCTACCATCTTTAAATGAAATGAAATAATATTTTACCTAAGTTCACTGTATGAATATATTTTATACAGGTTGGCGACCGTAGATCATGGCGGCGGAAGAGGACGCCGATACGCTCAAGCTATATTGGGATCATTTCTTCAAGGCGGAGACCGGCACTTATGAGGTAACCGGACCGAAACCTACGTCCTTTTGGCATCTAAATTCTGTGTTATATGCAACTTTTTGTAAAAACATTTTCGTAACTTAATGTGTTGCATTTGAGTAATACCTACGTTGCCACGCGTTTTGATTGCCAGGTTCTTTTTATAACTAATTCAGCAATTTAGACGTTGCTTCATAAATCATTTTAATTTCTTTTATGCTTTATTACGATTATCAAGCTTAGACACAAAATCACATTAACATTTGACATACCTTTTCCTATTACATTATTGATGACCCTAACCGCTGATTTATCGTAGTCTAAAAGGCAAATGAGAAAGAGAATTTCATTCTGAACAATCTGAACACGTTTTACATTTTTTTTGTCTCTTCCAGAAATCCACTTGGCTAGATTTATTTCTGGCCGAGTTCCTCATCCGACTTAAGAAAGGTGACAATCCGAAAGAATTAATAAAGTTTTGGTAAGTTTCAGTATACATAAAATTGATTGCGAATGTGATCAGAATGTTCATTGCAAAAATACATACTGTTATTCAGTATGCATTTTTGCAATGAACAATCTGTTCAGTTTCTTTTATGCACAATCTGTCACTTCTTGAAATAATGCTATAAGTAATCGCTAAAGTTGGTATTTATATAAATGTTTCTCTTTTCTTTCTCAGTTATTGTCTATGTATTTTATATAAACTTCCAGGGTATCAATAATGTTTTTTTTTCTTTATATTAATTGGCATGTTTTGTTAGTGGTAACGATTGTCATATTGTATGGTCAAGCCCAGTGAGTGGCGTGGTGACGTTGGTGGGGTGCGAGCTGCTGTGCGGCATCCACCGCGTCACGTCTTCCATCAACACGCACTACGCGCCGCTGCAGCACTTCGATACCAGTAATAGCATCGAAGACGACAATGCTGCCGGTAATATACTTTTGTTTTAGGTAGATTTTGCAAACACTACGTATGTTTATTTTCTATTACGCTATTGGAAATGGTTTTTTACCAGCTTAACCCTTAATCTAGAAGGGTGTACCACAGGGCACGCAAATCGTGCCTTAAAAGGACTCAGAAGGAGATAAATACATTCAGTAAGCCATTGTTGACAAAGAAAGGCAAGTGTATCTCCAACTTCATATTAAAAAAATCGAATTGTATTCTATAAAAAAGTACTTCAAATATTAAATCAAACATTGTTGTTAAATACACATGAACATGTTCAACAGACAATAAATCGGAGGAGCACTCTACGAAGCCAACGAGTCTATTCAGCCGGGCCAATGCTCAGAGTTCGGCCGAAATCCTACGCAAGTACCTGCTTGGGGGCGTTGCCTGGAAGTGCCTTGTGTTGCTCAAAGCGCTGGGAGTAGAGGTAAGTCATAGCAATTTGGATCATATTACACAAATCGCAAAATAGGAATATTAAAAATCTAATATTTTCAGAAGCAAAAAGGAATAAACGAGGAAGTATGCCATCGATGAGCAAGTTTTCATTGAGTATTTATGCACTCTTTATGGAAACGCGACACCTTAATCAATTAATAAAAAACTCAGAAAGGTTTCGTATAAGTTACCAGAACTCCCTACACTTTAATTTTTAAATAAGTATAAAAATAACTAGTTTATTTTATAGTTGATGACTGTTATCTTTAACAAATTAACGATCTGTTTATCGTGTATCTGGAGGAGTACATGATAAATGACAGATAAACTTATAATACAAATTAATACTACAAATTACGATCCACATGGTATGTATGCATTAGGCATAACGTGTATGCGAAACTGACCTCTATTACTGAGTAATAATAATTATATTAGTGAGTACAGTGTAGTGGTTATGCGCGGGTTTAGTTTGTTCACTGTTCACACGCCAGTACGTGTAATTGCGGGGTACATGTGAGTGTAGATAGCGCTACGTACTTGTGACACGCAGTTTCTGCGACCCGCGATAACCGGCGACTAACTGCCAGCGTTATGGGCCCTGACACCTTTTAAAACTGACCCCGGCGCTGAATTTGATTTTAAATAAATTATGTGGAATCAAAAATTATCTCTGTATCTTTATTCGAAGTTTTTGTATCTTTTTTCAATACTAACTTCTTTTAAAACTATGAGTGTGAAAGTATATATGATACTTTTAACAAAAATACAATTTTTAAAATTTTTGTCTGCCTTTCTCTTTGTTTAAACTATTTTGTTAAAACTATTGAAGGTATAAAAATATTTTTAACAAAAAAGAAAACCGCCTTCTATGTCACAAAAAAGTAAAAAATAATTTATAGAAATGTTAGTTTAGTACTTAGTTTTGAAGTCGGCGCTCAAATTGGACTCAATTTATGTGATAATCTAGCTCATTATAAGTTCCAGCTCAATATTAGGTAGTTATCGTGTGAACCTAATCACTGTCTGCCTGAACACTGCAGAGCCACATTATTGTTCAAATTTAATAAAGTAATTACAGCTTGCGTGTTCTGCTTACGCTTGCTAAAGTGTCAAGCGGAAGTTCGTTGTTTAAAGCGGCTTTAGATTTATACAAATATTTCTATGATACAACCATTATTTTCACTTGTAAACACTACTCAGGTATTCCTCGTCCACTCAGTCTAGTAGGAACGCTTTATTTTTTCTAAAAACTACTATAATAATATACATTTGTTATAAAAAGGAAGCTATAGATTAGTCAATTATCGCAGTAATCAAATGGATTATACTTTTATAGTAATGTTTGCCTACTGATATGCTTGTCTCTTTTAACACATTGCGTTAAAAAGAGACAAAATAATATAAATTAGATTAGGTGGGAAATCTGACAAAATTAATGCGATGTCGTGAGATTTAGACATTATTATCGATGTTTAAGTGAGTAGGTATGCGTCATCGGTAAACAAGTTTAAAAGTGGTAACATAT
>DWRA01001007.1:0-19379 GCA_018250295.1 Spathilepia clonius | reverse complement strand
CAGAACACAGCAGCACTTAAAACTGCTGTTATTAGGCAGAAATAAGTGTGGCAGCCGCAGCATCTGGTGCAGCCGGAGTCGAACTACAAAGGGTTCTACTATCTTTTAAAATAATTGTTCTGTATAATCTACTTATAGCACAAAAACACACAATATATGACAGAGTAATCTTTAGTGATTGTGGTCTGGTTTTCGTCAAAAATGTGGTTTCAGCCAGAAATCAACCAAATCTTTTGTCATATGAAAAATACATCTCTGAACTCTCGGGTTGCATTTGGCTATACTTGGGCGTGACTCTTGCAACCATTTCGTTGACACTTGAGCTTCAGTACACCGATGAGTCATGCGAGATAATTGTTTTATTTAGTTTCTTAAAAAATTTTATTTAGTAATTTATATTTCTTTTTTGTACATCTATCAAATAACAAAATACAGGTAAGTTGATCAAGTGCACCTATCACCTAACATTCTAAAGTCTAGGAAATTGACGTTTCATATTTAAATTAAATTAAAAATTAAGGTGCTTCCTTGAGATATTCAAATTAAAAGAGTAGTACCTTCGTCTTCAAGGACGTCCGAGCAACATCAAGTAAGTTCTCTCTCTTAATTTCAATGGGAATTTTAAGAGATTCCAGCACTTCCAAAGCTTTATTGCGGGCGACATCAAATCCTTCTGTGAGGATACGTGGATGGAGTCCTGTAAAATATTGTAGAAATTTTTTTAAATGAATTATACAAATATAAAAGTTTTTATACTACTGTATTTAGTTATACTTTTTATATATACACTGTTGATTAAATGCGATGTGAAACCTACAAACAATCCTTTTTATTAATTCCAATTAAGCAAAATTGTGTTTTAGAATACATATATTTCATTATATATAATTCTTGACATAATTCCTGTTTTGTATCTTTTATAATCTAGTTTGCAAGCAGTCTCTACCTTTTTTGTATCCTGTTCAAATTTCAACTGTTATGCATATTATTATAATATTTTACAATTAAAACAAAATTTACTATTGCACTCTTGCTTTTCTTTCTCTCAAGAATACTTTATGGAGTGGTTGAAATTATTTTAAGGCAGAAGAAAATTTCGAAACAGTTGGATGGCACAGATTTCCAATACTAAGTGGGGAAATTAATTTGTATGTAAAGAGAAATAACATACATACATTACCCGGTACATTATTTTTTAGGTTTTCCTTCGAATTTTAGAATAACATAAGGCATGAAGGAAGAATATGACATGGATTTATTATAAAAGTAAATATAAATTTAATAAACATTATTCAAATTCCTGATATAATGGAAATTCCATTTCATTCCACTTTATTTCTACTGATGAAACATAGGAACTGAAATGTATTGCTTTTTTTTTATTTGTGTACTAATATAAATAAGTCAAAAAAAGTTGTCATTAAATTACTACTCTGAAATTTATTGATGAAAAAAAATAAACCCAAGAGAAGGTACAGGTCTAAACCCTTTTTTATGACCATATATTCTGTATACCCACAAACATACCTTCACTGATGTAAATATCAGCTTGCTTCAGCAATTCACCGATGAGCAGCACAGTGGAAGTGGTGCCGTCGCCAGTGGAGTCGTCCTGGGCCGTGGAGGCGCGCGCGATCAGCGACGCGGTCGGATGCTGGATCTGCATCTCGTGGAGCAGCACGTTGCCATCCTTCGTGATCTTGATGTCTCCCGCGCCGGACACCAACCTTCATTTTAACCATGTAGAAATTGAAACTTGTGATTTTTAGCTCCTTTTTTAATGTAAGGTGGAACGGACTTTAGTGAAAAACACTTTAGAATATTTTAAACTTAATATGCCCTGAAGAAATAATTTGTCCAGGGGATGTTAAGTCTAAGGAAACTTGACAACATTATTAACTGCATTTTTCGTGCAAAGTTGAATGGACGTTAATAAAAAACACTTTTAAAGTATTCTTCAGATGGATAAATCATTTCTCGAGCGGAACTAAACTATTCATCTTTACGGCGTGAGTTTGACAAATGAACACATGACTTTATAAATGTAGATAACAAGAGATACGAGCTCAAAACGACAAAATAATCATGATAAATAGTATCCTGAGCCGTAAAATTAAGTTGCTCGATTAGTTTTAACCAGATTATATAGGTTAATTATAAGATTACTTACATTTTCATTGTCCCTTTGGGACCGAGGTTAGTTCTCATCACATCCTGAATACCTTTGGCAGCCGAAATATTTACAGCCAAAGCTTGAGCGGCTCTAGCGAATTCAGCTTTTGGGTTTAACAAACTAATTGCGGCCATTTTCAATCAAGAATACTTTATTTCAGTTTCAAAAAATTCAACAAGATTAATCACACGGTCGCCGACATTCAATTTTTTCTGTAAAAAGAAAATTGTTACCATAATGAAAATTTATCAAAAAAGTTGCCATATGTCTTATTCTACTAGCACTACAATAAAATGAAAAATGTGTATTCATCCTATTACAAATCAATCCTCGTTTATAAATAATCTATCAATATCATCTACTATTAGTAAAAATATATTACCATAAGTGTGCACATTTATTTAACATGTTGTGTAAGTTTCATTATTACCAATGCTTCCCTTTTACATGTCAATGAGAATAGTATACCCCCTTATAAATGACAAATTGACATTAACAAGTGTCGTTCGAATACCAGATCTGGTTTAATTTAATTTAACGATTAAGTTACATTTATGTATTCTTAAATTTTAATTCTTAAACTTTGTGATACAAAAAGAACACATACATTTATGTTAAAAATAATAACATATCTGTAATCATTTACGTGCATTTATAGGCTTAATAACTTCATGCGATTCTGCTGTTTCATCTTCACAAGGTTGTGAAATTTAATATTTGGAACGTCATATGTTACTTCATATTGGGGTAGGGTAGGTATATTCATTTCAAGCAACCCAGTTGGTGAATAAAAATACATTTTCTATTTTAGAACGCACTCTAACATGTACGAGATTGTGCCAGAAGTTTCCTCGTGGGTATATAAGTTTCGCGGGCACTAATTTAATTAGTAAAAAGAAAATGGGTGTTCATAACGAAGAAGCCGAAAACTACAAAAATAAGGGCAATGAAGCTTTCAAGTCCAATAATTATGAGGAAGCAATATCCCTTTACACGAAAGCGATTAATGTTGCGGAGAAGGAGTCCCGCGACATGGCCACATACCTAAAAAACCGCGCGGCGGCTTACCTGAAGTTAAAGGAGTACGATAAGGTTATAAAGGACTGTGATGAATCATTGAAGATAATTCCGGAGGATCCCAAAACGCTGTTCCGTCGTTCTCAGGCACTGGAGAGCGTCGGGAAGTTTGAAGAAGCGTACAGAGATGCCAAAATGATATTCACAGTTGACCCTACAAATAAGGCGGTGCAACCAGTTCTATCGCGGTTGCATGCAATAGTGCAGGAAAAGGCGAGACAGAGTGCCCAAACCAGTAACAAAGTGGAGCAGATGTTTAAAATTGCGTTTGAAATTAGTGAAGAGAAGGAGAAGCGTGAAAAGGCAATGGCCAACCTACTCGTGCTAGCTAAAGAGAACACTGGTGCTGAGATCATGCTGAAGAGTGGTGTAGTGCACAAGATCCAGAAACTGGCAAAGTCAGAGAAGAACCAAGACATATACGTCAACTCAATCAGAGTTATTGGACAGTTGTGCAAGAGAAGCATTGATAGGACAAAAGACATTATCAAAATAGTCGGTATACCATGGTTCTTGGAGATCATTGACAGTGACTATGAGGAGAGGGTCAGCGCAGCCCAGTATTGTTTACAAATAATTCTAAACACATTTTCCGGTATGGACACAAAGAAGGATTCGAAACCAGATACCAAATTATGCGAAGAGAATAATACAGAAATAGATACTCTACTTACTTGCCTAACTTACTCTATAACAAATAGAGTTATTACTGGACTTGCTCGAGATGCTATTATGGAGTTAATATTGAGGAACTGTCATTATAATGCCATAAATTGGGCAGAGAGATTTGTAGAGATCAGAGGCGTGCAGAGATTACTTGAAGTATGTAGTGAATTGGAGGAGTACAAATATGAGTCAGCGATGAACATTACTCCATCATCCAGAACCATTGCAGCAGCCTGCCTTGCCAGGATCTATGAAAACATGTATTACGACCAAGCAAGGGAAAGGTTTAATAATCAAGTCGATGAATTTGTTAAGGACAAACTTCTATCTCCAGATCTAGAATCGAAAGTAAGGGTAACAGTAGCGATGACATCCCTTTTACGAGGACCACTTGATGTCGGGAACTATGTCATCTCCAAGGATGGTATTTTGGAGATGATCCTAGTGATGGCTCAGACCGAAGATACATTACAGCAGAAAGTTGCTTGTGAATGCTTGATAGCGGCTGCATCGAAGAAGGATAAAGCAAAAACTATTATCAATAAAGGTGCTGACATCTTGAAAAACTTGTACACATGCAAAGATGATGCAGTGAGAGTAAGAGCCCTAGTTGGACTTTGCAAAATAGGTAGCTTTGGAGGTGATGATGCATCTATACGACCCTTTGCTGATGGTTCTACTAAGAAATTAGCTGAAGCCTGTAGAAGATTTTTGGTCAATCCAGCCAAAGAGAAGGACATGCGCAAATGGGCTGCAGAGGGCCTTTCATATCTTACATTAGATGCCGATGTCAAGGAAAAGTTAGTGGATGATAAAGCTGCGATCCAAGCTCTGATAGAACTAGCAAGAACTGGTGATCAGTCCTGTCTATATGGAGTTGTGACTACATTAGTCAATCTATGCAATGCTTATGAAAAACAAGAAGTAATGCCGGAGATGCTGGAACTTGCGAAGTTCGCTAAACACCATATACCAGAGCAACATGAATTAGATGATCCTGACTTTGTTAGCAAAAGATTAACAATTCTATGTAAAGCAGGAGTTACAACCGGTCTAGTGGCTTTATCAAAAACTGATAGCCATAATTCAAGAGAGTTAATTGCAAGAGTTTTTAATGCGATTTGCAGTCTGCAAGAATTAAGAGGTATTGTTGTGCAGCAAGGAGGTGCAAAGGTGTTGATACCTATGGCATTGGAAGGCACAAATAACGGTAAAAAGCAAGCTGCCCAAGCTCTTGCCAGAATTGGAATTACTATCAATCCTGAAGTTGCTTTCCCAGGACAGAGGAATCTTGAAGTTGTGAGACCTCTACTTTCATTATTACATCCTGATTGTAGTGCTTTAGAGAATTTTGAAGCACTTATGGCACTATGTAATTTAGCAGGCATGAATGAAACAACAAGGAACAGGATATTAAAGGAAGGAGGTCTCTCGAAAATAGAACATTATTTATATGAAGACCATATGATGCTCCAAAGAGCTGCTATACAATGTATATGCAATTTGCTTCAATCGGAAGATGTAATAAAGACTTTCGAAGGTAATAATGACAAAACGAAATATGTGTATCTGTTGTGTCAAGAAGAAGATGTTGATACAGTAATGGCTGCTGCAGGTGCTTTATGTATACTTACGTCAGCAAGCAAAGTATGTTGCAGGAAATTGTTAGATTTAGAATCATGGGTAGAATCATTACGATGCCTCCTGGCTAATCCTATTAAAGAAATTCAATACAGAGGAGCTTATATGCTGTACAATATTATATCTGGGGATCAAGATATTGCCGCCAAAATTTTTGAAACCGATGTTATGGAAATACTGATGGCTCTAACGAGACTGCCTAATCCTGAGGAAGCCAAAACAAAAGAGTTTGCTCAAAAATGTCTGGACGCCGCGGAAAAATTGGGAGTTATCAGAAAACCAGATGAAGGTATTATTAGAGGGGCAATTGAGGAAAATGAACCTAATTCTGAAGATGAGGCAGAATTAGTAGAATAAGTTGAATGGATTTGAAACTGCTTAACCCCAAAATTACAGGAACCAACACTATATTATTTTATAATATAATATAATTGTAAGAATAGTAAATATTGTATTTGGATGATTTTAAAATAAGTAAAATATAATGAATGTAATTGATGTTTGTTAATAAATTCTATTACAGTATTTTGCATTTCTTCTGCCTTATAGTTTTTTACATTTAATATTATCTTTACACTGGATGTTTTTATTAAAGGTGTTCAATTGTTTTTTTTTATTATATAATAGGTACTTATAATCAATATTCATTTTTTAAACAATTTTTGCTGTAAAATCTTTGGCTGTCCTGTAATTTATTTTTTTAAACACTATTTGCAATCCCATACCTTTAAAATTGGAAGTATGTAGGATTTTTTCAATATGTTTTTTTATTACTAATACAACTACAAAGTTCGCATCGTGAGCAGAGCTTAGGTAGTTTTCTCAGTTTATAAAGACACGATTTTCATTCTGGTACTTTCAGTACGTAGAAGTGTAGTAGCAATTTTTTGTATAATTGTATGTAGCCATTTTAACGGATTCATACTTCAGATACGAGTTAACAGGATTTTATAAAGAGTAATATATGCTATTTTTTGCATATTTTTTTTTTATGTAAATTATACTTAAAAACCATACAAGAAAATGAACACAAGCGACGCCCTCCATATAAGATATTTTATAAAAACTTTCCTATAATCCTACGAAGCGAAGCTTAATTATGTATAGTATACCACAAGCAAAAAATCATAAACTACATATATGAATCATATTATAACCGTATTAGTAAGAGTGTTGTCTGTTGGAGTTTTGATGCATATTTTTAACGTTACTATTTATAATGAACCATTATTTATAAGTCGAAAAATTTTGACATGCTTTAAAATTTACAATGTTATTTTAAATGAAATACATTTAATATTTTTTAACAATAAAAACCTAACAATTATCTACAGTAATTCCAGTGAGTGGGGATAGATACAGCAACTTTGACTCGTTCTTTCTATTTTATTGGATTTGAGCGCTTGGTTCGTTTTGTTACGTTCTATATTTCTACCATTTTCAGTGTTTCTACCATTTTAAAATAATAACTAAAGTGTTATGGTAGCTTTTATAAAAGTTTTAAGGCTGATTTTCGTACTACTAAATGCAGTATTCTAGTTAAAATAAAATAAATAATACTTTTTTGGACTTCATTTATCGGAAAAAAATAAAAGAATAGTGAAATAATTGTTTTCTAATAATTTGGTAGAAAAAAATTTAAGCGTCTATCCTATTTTCAGAACTGACATATTAAGAACCTTTTAAAATGACAGCTTGATTTGGTTTGGTTTCCGCTACTGTGCTATTGTGCTATTTTTTAGTTTTTGATACTGTAAATTTCAGAAAATGTCTATTTCTACTGCTACAGGTACATGAACTAATTAAATACTCACTTATTTGACTTCAAATTTGAATAACAATACATATTTTATACCAAACATGATGGAAGAGTGTTTTCGGAGCAATGCCATGGAATCCCATATGGCGGTCCATACTCCACATGATTTGGTGACGCTATTTAGTAAATTGATGTATTGGCCCTAGGTTTTACATACATATATGTTAGAAATCGGTCTTTTTGTGCGTAAATTAGAGGTTAAACTAGTACTTCGTTGACCGTTAGGTTACGATTATATTCTACATTTGACGATCTTCCTGACGTTTATATTGACGACGCACGTAGACTACTCCCTGAATGTTGAATAAGCATACATCGTAACTGTGTTCATTTTAATCAAAGTGTCATATAAGCGATCGAACATATTATAATTAACGTTTTATTTGAGTTTCATTTTTTTTTAACTGTGGCATATAAAAAAAAGTAATACGCTTGTTTCTTGGACTTACAGACGAGAGGACTGAGGGCGATGATGATACATCACAAGAAAGCCACCCCAAAGATGACAGCAGTGACTCTGAAAATGAAGAGGTGTCCCAAAATCAAAATGGTGT
Source organism: Spathilepia clonius (assembly GCA_018250295.1). NCBI lineage: Eukaryota > Metazoa > Arthropoda > Insecta > Lepidoptera > Hesperiidae > Spathilepia > Spathilepia clonius. The sequence goes on along the minus strand of DWRA01001007.1, from coordinate 11,449 downwards.
CTCTCCAGTTCCAGAAGTGCATGAAATAACTAGTGATGATGAAGATTGTGTAGTGACTAATGACGATGAGTCATCAAACTCTAGTACAGATTCAAATGAAAGTTCAGATTCATCTCAGCAAAGCAATAAAGAAGATGAGAAACAAAAGGAAGAGGAACCTTTGGAAAATGGGGGGGAGGAGTCGGATGTGGAGGAGGTCAGTGTGGAGGACCCCTTGAACCAAACTTCAAGTAAGGCCAAGCCTATCGTTGTCAATGACACTAAAGGCCTGGCTGAACTTGCCTCTAAACATGCCAAATCAAATGATGATCAAAATAAAGAGCCAACTGTTGTGATAATCGACACAAATTCCATTTTATCTGGAAAAGGACCTACTCCTGTTCAGAACAAACCAAACACAACTAGTGCCATTGAAGCACGCAACCTGTGTCAAAGCATAGCAGCTCGGGGAACGACCATCACTCCAGTGAAAGCTGCCACATCCACACGTAACAACACTCCACCTGCACCAGTGCCTAACATATTACCCTCTCTCACTGATGACATGTTTGTCGTGGAAGCCCCTTCGTTTATTGTCCCTTATGTTTACGAAAAACCATCCCTGAAACCATTCAGGGAGTTTGTCGATAAATTAGGCAAGGAATTGGAGGAACTAAAATTGAGGGAAGATCAGGAACGATTGGCAAAAGAAACTGCTGAAAAGGAAAGGAAAGAGAAGGAACGAAGAGAGAAAATTGAGAGAGGAGAAGAAGTAGAAGATGAAGTTGATGAAGCAAAAACTGATGATGTTAAAATGGAAGAGAAAGACAGGAAGGCAGAGAAAAAACAAAGACGTAGAAAGAGGCATGAGGAAGATGATGACTCCTGGGATGGGGAGTCTACCAGTGAGACGGAAGATGAGGCAATCAGTGATGATGACACGGTGATCATTAAAGAAAAAGATGATACCATAGACACAATGAAGGACCCCGTAGCACAGATAACTAAAAGTGTTGGTGGCAAGTCAGATAGCTATTTTGATTGCTCACTAGGGCAGTTTTTTATTAATATTGGACTTAACTTAGTTCAAGAATATGTTCAAAGTGATCTGTTGAAACAACAGAACCGTAAATTATATAAAGAAAAGAAATCTGGACGTAGTACCAAAGCAACCGAATCTGCTATAGTATCACTCACTCAGAACTTAGAGTTTAGTAAGAGAACAAACGCCCCATATGCTTTGCAGCAAAAGAGGTGTGAGTTTTGTAGTTTCAAAACGGAGTCATTATTAGTTATGGCTCATCACTTAGAGGCACCTCATATGAAAAATAATATTTACAAATGTAATACTTGTCCGTTTGAAATACGTAGCCCTCATGATATTCTATTTCATATGGAGGCTGAACATAATATCAGAGGGAGGTTGGAACGGGCACCTGCATATCAGCAATGCCCCAGTTGCCACTTCGAAGATAACAGTAAGACGAAGCTGGTGCGTCATCTGATAGCTTGTGCTAAGAAGTTTAAACCAGATTTTAATCTAGGCCCGCCGTTAGAGTGGGAACCTCCAGCGAAGATACCAAAGTTGACTAGGGCACGTAATAATGCCGTAGGACCATATCAAACTAATTTCAGCCGCTCACAAGTTGGTATGAGCAACTTGGGTCGGCCTCCTCTCAGTATGACGAACTCTTTAATGCCAAGTGCGCCTGTTCTCGGAAGACCTCGTGGACGTCCGCCAATGTCCACTCCTACCAGGGCCCCAGTATCAGGCGTGCCTATTTTACGCAGCGGAGTAATGATTATGCACAATAATCCACCAACTGGAGCTACCATTTCCAATTACTCTCTCATACAAAACAACCAAGGCAACAATCATGCGTCAGCCACACCGAAAATTTCCATTACACCCCTACCTCGTGCTCCACAGCCCTCTTCTTCCCAATCTTCACAAAACTCAAAGGCATCGTTTGTTATTTGTGAAATCTGTGATGGATATATTAAAGACTTAGAACAGCTGAGAAACCACATGCAGTGGATACACAAAGTGAAGATTCACCCAAAGATGATTTACAACAGGCCACCTCTAAACTGTCAGAAATGCCAGTTCAGGTTCTTTACTGACCAGGGTCTCGAGAGACACTTATTGGGTTCTCACGGACTCGTGACCAGCTCCATGCAGGAGGCTGCCAATAAAGGTAAAGATGCAGGCAGGTGCCCAGTTTGTGGCAGGGTATATCAGTGGAAACTACTGAATCATGTGTCTCGAGACCACAACATGACATTGAAACCGGCACATTTGTCGTACAAGTGTACAGTCTGTACTGCTACATTTGGGATGTACAAACAGTTTGAAAACCACGTGTATTCCGCACACAGTGTTGTCGCTAAACGTGTTATGGATAAAAATAAGACTAGTACTTCCAAGCCTAACGATACTGATCCATTGCTCAAGCCTTTGAAAATCAGTGATGAAATCACAATCATACCACAGCCCACAAAGTCGACAGTGACAATCACGGCGAAAGGCAAATAACGTCAATTGTAGGGGAGTGTGAACGCTGTAGCAACAGCTCATACCATATGTACCCAGACCGCTTTACACTTCCGCAAATTCAAGCAGTATTGTGTAAATAACCCTAAGCTACATAATATCATTCTTATTTAAATATATTAATTTTGGGAAGCAGAGATATAGTGACAGTTTAGGTAGATATAATGCTAAGTGTGAATGTTATTTTTATTGAAAAATACAAATCAACTACATGCATAACATAGAATAAGTTGTAAATTTTTCAATGTATAAAATTGCCACATAGATATTCAAAAACATGTATTTTGTGATTTACATGATGATAATATCGCTATCCTACTATACTCTGTATTTGTGAATTATGTGCTGTCCTGATATTTTTGTTGTAAGTCACAAAAGAATATTGATAATAATGTTATTAATATTTAATTAAAGATCTGTATTGTCACTATACAATAGTTAGTTGAAATACATGGATGCAACACCTAGCCATTAGTAATATTATCCATGAATAATTTATTATCTTTTGAATAATTCACCTGTTTTCTGGGACTACCATCAGATTTAATGTATGTCTATTTAGTTAAAAATACTTGAAGATTGTACTTGAAATCATCAATATGTATGTAAAAAAGGAACTAGGTAGACATTGTAATGTATATTAAACTGAATACAATCATGTAAGGTAATAATGTAAGTTAAATATTTTAGAATAAGTTAGTCCTAGTTTTTGGAATTATGAACACATTACGCACCACCCACCAGAAACACGTGTTTTTGGATACAAAGTTATGTAACACATCAGTCATGTTTATTACTGATCTCAGGATGACTGACGTGTTAATTTGGTAAAAGTTTACTAAATTGTTAACGTACTTATAGAACTGAGGATGACGTATTTTTTTATTTAATAAAAGACCATTGTATTTTTAATTTTATTACGCATTAACTTTGATGAAGAGTGCTGACAAGGCAGAAGAATCTTGTTAAATTATTAAGTGAATAAATGGCCTTCTTTTATCTTAAGAATGCTTTTTAGGAAATTGTTGCTCGGTTTCCTACAGGTGATTGTCAATGTCCCCTTTATTTTCCCAAAATAAAATAATATCTTTAAAATAGTATTTATATTATTTTCAATACCTTGTCCGTTTTTTAATAAGCATCATACTTCATGGGCAACTGCATAATACTATTACATAATATAGCCGTCACAATAACTGTACCTACGTCAAGATTCCGAATATTAAACTTCCAGGAGTAATTACAGGTAATGTGCTACTTCGTTATTAAGATAAAATAATCTCAATCATACTATTTTAAAATCTTTATATATGCTTAAATTTCAGCTTTCCTTATGATAGAATGTTATTCATTAAACAATTGTTAGAAAAAGAGCTAATAATCATAACCAAGAAGCCGCCTAGTCGTCTACAATTTTATTTTCATCGCGGCCATTTTGTTTTTGCGTCGAGTCCGTCGTCTATTCTATTTACCTACCTACCTACTAGGTATCTACACGTTGGTTCGAGATTTTTGATTTTGATATTACTGTTCTTTCTAGATAAAAAGTCGTACAATATTTTTTACAGATGGAACGATAAAGTAGTTTTTATGGTAAGTATTTATTTACTTATTGACTACTTCTTTCTCATAACTATATTACGCCAGATAATTATGAAGGTCAGCGTCGTATCTAGGGTCATGTGTGCCCCTTAAGGTGTAAACTTTGTGCCCTGTGCCCTGGAGTTTTTTAGCGACTTACATTATACATTATATGACATAATTTTTATTGTATGCCGACCCCTTTAGTTTCTTTTCTAGTCTGCAAAATGCGCACCCCTGCGCCCTTGGCAACTGCTCCTCGTGCTAACCTCTACATGCGACGCAAACGAAAGTATTCAACTATTTAGTATTTGTCTATTTATCATATCTTGTTAATTATAATCCGTGTCGTTTTAATCCTTTGAACGTAGAAATTTAAATAAAATAAATTGTAGTATTACTACACTAGTAACACTATGTACACGCACTAGTCTTGTTTTTGCCTAATAATATCAGTGTTACGCGCTGTAAGAGAGAGAGAGAGAGTAATATAAGGCGTTATAACTTTTGCCTCATGTAAGAGTCCTACATAGTACCCCACCTACAGAGTAACTACAGTAGGACCCCAATTCTAGCGGCAGTTGTTACTAAACATTGAGATGAATGTATGGTTGTTTGCTACTTCTTTATTGTGTTATACGTAAAATAGATTGGTAATCGGGTAACCTGAATATATTTTATTCGTTATCCCTGCGTCTGCACGAATGTTTTATCTAATCAATCAATGCCACAATAAAGATCTAAATAATGTAAAAATTTTCAAATTTAAAACATATCGCATAGTATTGCCTTTACCATATAGACACGCGGGACTTGTGCTTAGTGTGTCTGACCTCACATACACACGTACTAAAGATATGTAATATAAATACTTATTCTCAAAAAACCTAATAAGTATAATTTAGTGCAACGTTGATTAAATTTGAATTAAACATATAAAAAAAAACTAGTCATCATTTATTATACGCTATTTTGCTTCTCGTTAGCTTTTTAGTCTGTAAATAACAGTTTTTCTTTATTAATCCGAATTTCATTAAAGGTTCTGTTATTATATAATGTTGAGATAATAGATATCTGTGGTCGCACCGTTTGCCAGAGTACTATCATCACCTGCTGCTACGTAACATAGAATGGTCTATCGTTGTTGTTTGAAATATATAGACAGATTTGCGCAACTTTGTGTGGAGACGCAAATGACCTGTTGATATCCATTGTGGGAACTAACTTAAGTTTCACATGCAAGAATCGTTTAAGTTTGATGGGGAAGACGGCCTCTCCTTTATGCTAATAAAACATAATATATTATAATTTCTTCACAAGAAGGCAATCGCTGTTTTTTTGCGTTGGTTATTAATAATCAATCTATCCAATGATTCTCCTACCAAAGATTAAAATTTGTCAATTATTGCCTAGCCTACAAGTTGTAAAATTTCGATTTTTAGTCAACAAAAATTGGATAGATTTATTATTGATAACAGACGTTAATCGGCTTGATAAGTAGTAGTTCTGCGAAAGTATACGTTTAGTGTGACTAAACTCTTCCCGATAAGTATACGTAATTTCACTTGTAACTTGTAATCTTGTGTATGGGGAAGAGTGAAATCTAAATTCTTGTGATGAACGAATAACAAACCTGTATAAAATCTCAAGTGGGTAGAAGGTGATAGTTGGGCCTCCTAATTTTTTTGTGTAGCACAATGAGCCATCAGTGGCTGCTACTAAATATGATCTCATGTGATTAATTCCAGTTACTAGACGCAGCCAACGTCATCAGTTGCAGTCGCTAATTTTAAACAGATAAATATATCCACAAATCGTTATTTTGTTACAATCGTTACTTTCATTCTTTCTTAATCGTTATAATCGTTACTTTCTCATATGTTAGATACCGCGCTTTCACTCTATATATACGACACAAAGTGAATAAAAAGTGTCATCAGCAATTTATGACGAGTTTCACACAGTTTCACTAAGAAGTTTGCTGTGGCTACCGTTAGGGCCCATTTATGGACGCAGGTCTCATCGTACATTTTCTTTAAAGAGTGGTAGAGGACCATTACAAACTAGTATAATGCCACTGCCTATGTAAGTGTTATTCAACCTACAGTAGGTAAATAAAATATTACTCCGTTCATAATACTATACTCCGTCAAATAAACAAATAATCATTAAAAAGTCGCGACGATTGTATTGTACAATGTCGCTTGTATGTTTGAAAAATGGTGTGGGTACTGGCACCTGTACGTATAGTGATTGTTGCAAGGCTAAGGTAATGTGGCTGAGCGCTTGGTGACGCGGTGTGGCTTCGCGCCGTTCATGTTGTGCTATATTCTATTGTATATGGGTTTAAGAGAGGCAAAAGAAAAAAATCGTTTTAAATGTATTCGTCAGGTTTGAATGTTTACACATTTCATGTTGTACAGAGATACAATAAAAATGTATCTAAAAATCTTTTGAGTAATTAATTCAAATTTAATGTAAAGTTAAGATTGGTCAATCCTAGTTCGAGTCCGGCTGTGTATCGTAACCAACGAATAAAACGAACCGAAAGAGGGGGCAGCACTTTACTTTTGATTATTGAGTTATATGGTATGTTTAGACGCTTGCCAACTCTCAGCAGGCGTCCCTACGCATGTGTACAGGGGTGTTTGGCTTGGCTTGCATGTGTTTAGAGAAGCTTGCCGGAGTGCCGTTCAGGTGTTGATTTTTGACCACAACTTATGAGGCGCTTGTGGTTGTGATGTATTCACAATTTCACATGTTAGCGCACGTTTGGTATAGCTTATTATACAAATACAATGACTTAACAGTGTACTACTACGGGTTTTGGGATTTTTAATCATCCATCATTTTCTTTGTCAGAGTTTTTGCTTTGATATAATAATGTTGTTTTTAATGTAATAAGAGCAATATTTAAACAAGTTCGTTCGTAAATGCTAGCGTAGCTTTTGTAACGTCTTGATACTTTGCGAGTGAACGCTTGCAGAGACTTGGCAAGCGTGTAAAAGTAGCATAAAAAACAAGTATTCCGCCTGTAACCATTATTCTGTCAAAATTTGAGATATCGATTATTTTCGAAAAAATCGATTTTGAAATAGACTGGAAGTAAAGTCTGAAGAATCTCTGAGTTGTACCTTCCGAAATTTGGTCAGCGAAAAAACAGAAATCAACACGAAAAATCGTTAATTACTACCCAACTGTGCCAAAGAGAAAAAGCATGCTTTAATCCAACTGCGCCAAAGAGGAAAAGCATGCTCTTTAGCTCTACAGCCTAATAGTTGTTAAATATTATTTTAATAATGGTTTTATATTATTCTCTTAATTGTGTTAGTTGATAACGAAAAAATTAAATTGGGGGTCAGTTTATTCGTAACATATAAAAGTAGATATCAAATAAAAGTTACAAATGTGCAAATCGAAACTCTGAAATTATAACACACTGATGTTACTGATTTGACACACATTCTTAAAAAGCGGTAAATTAAAAATATAGTATCAAAAAAACGAAATCCCGAGTGTTCAAAAATACTTTACTTAAAACCGAATAACAAGGGACGGAATATATTGAATTTTAAAGGTGGTAGAATCCTTTGTAATTCGACTCCGGCGGCACCACTGCCAAACTTATTTCTGCATAATATCAGCAGTGTTAAGCGCTGTTGTCTTCTGCTTTGAAGGGTGTGGTACTGCAAGCTCGTTGGCTACTCCATTATATATTTAAAAAAAATCTGCAGGCGAGGACAAGCGACAATTCTAGAAAAAAAATCAAGACTATACTTTTTCATCAACAATCAAGTTTTTGTTTTATTATATAATACTTTTATTTGATTACAACATAAAAAACCGATAGTTTATTTTTGAGTATTTGAGATCGATTAATTTAAAATCGATCTCATATCAACATCACATCCCTAGTCAGATCAGAATTGAAATGTGAAGGAAACGTATTGAGCTAATGAGGGAAGGACCGACAGAATTCTATTCAGGCTAACCAAGTTATCAGCCAGTATTTTAATAATTTACTGTGCTGAGGAAAAACTTTTCAGCAGTCCGTGAGACTGCTAGTGCACTGCTGTTTACTAAGGTATTAAAACAATTGTAATAATTGTATTAATTACTTATTGCTTACAAAAAGTGTAAAGCCACGTGTTAGCTTTACCACGAGGTGGATATATTTACAAAAAATATTTCGTGGTGTCCTCGGTTACTGTAACTTGTGGATTCCCCATTCGTACTACGCAAATACAAATACCTTTTCGGTAGCTTTAAGATAAGGTTCCTTTGAATATTTACCTGAGAATCGATTTGGTGATAAGGCTTTACAACTTTATCCACAAAAACTTGTTATCTATAAAATGCAGTGATGAATAAAAGCACGAGCCAAAATGTGTTTTCTATGATAAAACACGTGATTTAACAATGATAGGCCTGATAAATGCAACTTAATTGAACTTTTAGGTTATATCTGATTAAAAAAAGTAATTAATAAGTTTTTTTTTATAATTCCAGGCCATGGATGTTGGAAGAATGTAGAATTATATTTGGTAAGTTACAGCTGATGATATTATCGTCAACCCTTTACTGTCCCACTGTTGGGTACGTGTCTAGTTGAGGGTTGAGAACTCTTATGCATGTTGATTCCTTCACTACGTTTTTCTTCACTGTTTAAGCAACAATTAATTTTTAATATGCTCATAAGTTTAAAAAATCCGTGGTGTGTGCCTGGGTTTCGAACCTTGGACCCCCGAATTGAAAGGCTGAGTTACTACTACCCTATCACTGCTTAACATGTATCATTGCTGGTTCTTCCTCTCAAATCTCCATGATGATAAAATACACGAGCCGAAATGTGTATGTTTGATAACAACATGATATCAAATGATAGGTCTGATTTGTTATAGTATATTATATGATTTATGTTCATTGATGATTTTGTTAACTTGATTTTGTTTTTGTTGTAGTGGCAAACTGATGAGGGAACTAAAGATGAAAGTAGCAGCATTCAATAATAGTTTACACGGTTTTTCTTATAACCCTGGGTGATAATTATGTTATACTGGATTTGATTACAACAATATACGATTCTGGATACTGATAACACGATCAACCAACTGGGGGATGGACAGGAGGACTGTCAGCTTGGTAACGACACTTGAAGTACCGGACCACCCACTAAACAGTGGACTTGGCATATCTTTAATGATTTAATTACATTATAATGTTTTATTAACATTATATTATTACGCTGAATATTATGGATCTGGAGGGTATTTACCACCTCAGAATCTGCGCAGACAAAGAACCCTCGAGGATACCCATCATCGAGACCTGGAATTCCTTGCCTACTGCCCTTATATTGACATAGCTAGGGAATTTGAGAGGCATGAAATGTAAGACGTCCCCTATGACTGAGGTGAGGTACTGATTAAGTACAATTAGAAGACAACAAATTGCCAAGTGTGTTCTGAAGCTTCGAAGAACATGATGAAGTGAGTTCTGCTTACAATATTATAGTATATATTCATGTGCCTCCTTAGTAATATGGCTTTAGTTTTGTACCTATTTCTGCCTAATAACATCAGCACTGCAGCAATCTTGTTTGAAGGGTGTGGTAAGGGAGACATTCTTATCTAAAATGGTCCAACTTAGTCCTCAGGGGCAGGAATGCACCTGTAGTCGACTTCAGGTAGTATTCTAATTACCTGGGGTGGATTAAAAAGGTCCATGTGCGGCAGTTACTATTTATCATCAGGTGGACTGCATGTTTGTTGCTACTCCATAAATAAAAATTATTAGAATATAAGATTATTTTCATACAAAATATTTAAAATTTTGGTTCTTTCGTTGCTTTTTTATATTCTACGATTTACCTTAATGGAACTTGAAACTTTAACATATGTAATAATCCTTCTAATTTTTAAAGATAAACATATTAATTGCTTAATTTAATACCCATATTAGTTCATGATGATAAGATACACGAGCCGAAATGTGTTTAATTTGATTACAACATGATATCAAATGATAGGTCTGATTGATTGTCGTATTCAGCGCTTATTATTAAGCACTTGATTGTTTCTGATATATTCTTCACATTACAGGACGTGAAGGTGGACTGCTGACAGTACAAGATAAAATGATATACTCTCTTGTTTATGGCGATTACGAGTTTAGTGTCACATACTTGACATGTCAACACACTTCCATCTTGTAGTGAATATGCTAATATACATTAGTAAGCTAGTGTATAATGTCATAAGTTATCTTTTCTTTAAGTGGTGATGATCTGTATAATGTATAATACCTTTATAAGTGTCTCTTGCTACTATGGGACCTCAACCTCCCATGGTCACGCTAGCCTGCGCCTAATTGGCTCCATTGCTTCAAGGACGGCAAGTACATAAAAAATAAAAACTGTTTGTAAACAATCTTTTTTGTATTCTATTCAGAAAATCCTTTCGTTTGATAAGTACGTTAATAAATAATTAGTCCGCGAAAAAAAGACTACGAACATTAAAATTTCTTACGCTGACTACTAGTGGTTCAAAATCAGTGCATTTATCCTTTTATGGGTAATAAATCGAAACAAATAAAATATAACATTGCTATTTGCATATATTTATTACGTAAAAATAAATTGGTCACATATTCTAGTTATATAATTATGTACAGAACTTAACATATTTGTAAGACTTAGCCTATCAGCCTTTCTTTTACATATTTTTTGGAAAATATAGTAACGTATTCAAAATGAACTTTTAGTTCTTAATGTTCCTAGGATTTGCTTCCGTTACGTTTTGAAGTTTGATGGTGATTTCGGTCAAGGCCATGTTGGGAAGAATGAAGTCTTCGATCTTGGCGGCGGTGCTGGACGGGCGGTCGAAGGGGAAACCCATGGGACGTTTGTCGGGGTACTTCTTGTCCCTGAGACCGCAGAAGCTGGACGCTTCGACGCAACTCATTTCAGTACCATCAGGTTGCTCAATCTAGAAATTTACATGAGCGTCAATGCTTTATCCGATCTGACCCAAATCAAAAGTAAAACAGACGGTTACAGGAACTAAATAACGATGAAACAGTGATCTGTTCATCGATCAGTAAGCTCAACTTAGATTACTAGTATTTTTATGACACACATTAAAATATAACACACGCACGCACTCAGTTACACGCATTTAGTCACACACACACACGCATACATACACACATTTTCATACACAATTGGACCTACTTATGCAAACAGGAACCAATCCACAAACATGCCAAAATCATTAAAAATGTTGATGATTTTTAACAATATTATATTTATATACATAGAACAAATTATTTTGTGTA